>ML996139.1:0-83717 GCA_010093805.1 Polyplosphaeria fusca | reverse complement strand
AGAGGTAAGAGAGGTAAGAGAGGTAAGAGAGGTAAGAGAGGTAAGAGAGGTAAGAGAGGTAAGAGAGGTGAGAGAGCGCGTTGTCGGACGCACGTGCACTAGCGCCCACGGTCGCTTGCTGACTGTCCAGACCCTACTTTTGTCCCACTTCCTGCCTAAGATTCACTTCCTTCAGTCTCTCTGCACCACCTCGTCAGTTACTATTTGCACCACCTCGTCAGTTACTCTTTGCACCACCTCGCCAGTTACTCTTTGCACAACAACAAACCCCACAACCTTCGCCATACCGTCAACTACCATGGAGACAATCTTCAACACGCAGAGCGCCTTCGACAGGCCGGATGGGTCGACGGCTTTCCTCATCCCGCCTTACTTGGCAACGGAGGAATTCCGTGCTGCCGTCGTCGCCTCCGCCCCCTTCGCTGTGGAGGTCGACGTCCGCATCGAGAAGGTGCCCGGTCGGGGCGACTTCTTGGTCCTGTCCCGCCTGCCTGCGGTCTCCAAGCGACCCACCATCGCCGCCAGACGAAAGAACCCTCCTCGCCCCATGAATTGTTGGATGCTGTTCCGAGACAACGAGCACAAGCGACTCAAGGCCGAGAACCCCAACCTCACCGTCCATGAGATATGTAAGTATCACATCGCACATGATCTTTCTAAGCTTTGCGAAGCGCTTTCTGGAGCGCTTCGCTCTGCTTTGATAGGCCCATCAGCCCTGATATAATCTATCAATTCTGTAGTCACTATACTAACGCCTTATAGCCACGATGTGTTCTGAGAGCTGGAGGGCTCTCAAGCCTGAAGACAAAGAGTTCTGGCGAGCACAGGCCCAGATGGCGAAAGAAGAGCATCAGCGTCAATTCCCCGATTACAAGTATAGTCCTCGAAAGCAAGGCGAGAAGAAGAAGCGACAGTCAAGGAAGGCACGCGCTGCTGCCGCCGCTACCTCGACTATGGACTTCATTACTGTCGACTTCGGCACCTATACGGATATTGCATCAAACATCACTGCCGAGGAGATGATGGCTTTCCGCAATGGTGCCAACCTCAATGCCACTCTCCTAAGCTATAATAAGTAGACTATCTGTAAGCTCCCACATTACCCATCTATCTCACCTAACTAACCTCTTTAGCTCACGATATATATCAGTTTCCCTTTAAAGGTACTAGCATGATATGATGGCGGTGTACCTGGTGCATAAAACTATAGAATGGATAATACCCTCTGGCTGGCGAATGGTCTACTCTTTGGCTGCTACTGCCCTATAATCTGGCAGCCGGTTCTTGTTGATATAGATCGACCCTCCTATCAATAGATAGCATAAATACTAATTAATCCCCTGAAGTTTCTATTCTCTGCGACTGTGATGCCTATTGATAGCTACATCCTCGACGACAGCAGTAAGCCTAGACGCCATTGACCAAGCTCGCCTCTCTCGCGCTCCCCACAGCCCAATCCCTCACATTGCCCTTCCAGTCGGCGATGCGCCCATCCCGTATCCTAACAACAACGACCCTGACGTCCTCGCCCTCACAGTAGCTCTTTGTGCCGCCGTCGCCCTCCTGCACCTGCTGGTCAGCCCTCTCGCCGCCTTCGCCCAGTCCCGCCCACAATCCCCTGCTCCCGACTGGGCTACTCGAATAGCTATCCTCGCTCGGGCCAAACGTGTTGTTCTCTAGATGCTGCTGCTTGTACCAGGCCTCCTGCTCGCTGCTAGCATCGACGAGCTCAGCGTCACCGTTGATAGTAGTGCTAATACGCGATAGCGAGGCCGTGTTCATACCCAGCAGGAGCTCGGCGAGGGAGCCTGAGCGCGGGCCTGGGCGTGTGGGCGAGGGTGAACGGCCGGGCTGGGCCAGCGTGGGCGGGCGGTGGGACACCCAGTCGTGGACGAGGAGGGAGACGCGCGGGTTCGAGGCTAGGTTGAGGGTCTTGCGCGAGGACGGGGGGGTCGTCATAATTATCGTCGGGTGCGGGGCGTAGGGCGTCGAAGGGAGGTAGGTATAGTTCCTGGGGTGTCAGTACGGACTGAAGGAGCTGGAATGAGTGTCTCGTCTTTGAGGCTCCTGGGACACAGGGGCGATTCGGGAGACGACGACGAGCGGCAATGAGCTGGGGACACACACATGAGCGAGATGTGGGGGGTATTGTCGGACGCTGTTGCAAGATGGAGCTGATTCGACGGTCAGAAGACATTTGGCACACAAGTGGACATGAGCATCAACCCACGAATCGAGCATTCTGAAGACAGGTCACGACTTCTTTTGGGAGGGCCCCTGATGCCTCTGATGACGTCGTTGAGGCTTGCGTGGGTCCGTCTGTGGCCATTGCGAGGACTAGTTTGCTCACAAATGGAAGATTATGGCAGAACCAAGGGTTCACGACAATAAAACGGGCAATGTTGGCTGATATGGTGTCTCAGGGAGCTCGGATGCGACTCCAAAGAACAGGCGGCATTGACGGCTCAAGGCCTGACGTTGGCCATCTGCCCGCCTGAGCCGTGGGACTACTGCACGGTGGGCCGTGCAACCGTGGTCCCACGAAGCTTTACTCGACCTCATCGCACTGCCGGCTTCCCTGGCCCAGCCTCGAACACGCCTCGAGCAAGCCGCCTCTCACGTCCGTCCAGAGCAGCTTCGCTGTGCGGCCGCCTCGCTCCTTCCCACGCTCGCAGCGCCCACAGCGCCCCCAAAACACGTCCCTGCGAAGAACACCCACAATGACTGCCCAGCCGCCCACTCTCCCGCCCATGGAGAGCACCGACAGCGTCTTCAACCCAGATTTCAGCAGCACAAACGGCGCTGGACCCGCCGATGGAGCAGCTACATCCCCAGTCGAAGCAACCGCCCCCGCGCCGCCTGTCCAGCCGCCCGAGCCCGCAAAGCAGGCAGAGGCCTATGTCCCCGATGCGCAGATGCAGCAGAAGGTCAAGGATGTCATGTACTCGGACATTGGCGTCAACACGCTGCTGAACCGCCTCAAAGCGAGTATCGCGAGTGCAAGGGTACGTCTCCTGTGCTCGACTCGATGGCCACGCTGACTGGCACAGGAATTCGCGAGCTTCCTCAAGCGCCGCGGGGCCATGGAGGAAGAGCACGCCAACAGCCTGAAGAAGCTCAGTCGCCTCACCCTCGACAGCATCAAGCGGGGAGAGGCGCGTCACGAGAGCTACGAGCGCCAGTTCGAGCAGGTCATGCACGCCAACGAGCGCATCGCCGACAACGGCACCCAGTTTGGTCTCGCCCTCCACGCAATGCACGAGAACCTGAACCAGCTGGCGAACAAGATGGATGTGAGCAGGAAACAATGGAAGCACGAGGGCCTCGCGGCCGAGAAGAAGGTGTCGGATGCCGAGGCGCTCGTTGAGAAGGCGAAGAGCCGGTACGACCAACTGGCCGAGGATCTGGACCGCGTGAAGACGGGCGATACCGGCGCAGGACGCAAATTTGGTCTCAAGGGCCCCAAGTCTGCCGCTCAGCACGAGGAGGACCTCAATCGAAAGGTCCAGACGGCCGACTCGGACTACGCGAGCAAGGTCCAGACGGCGCAGGCGTACAGGAAGGAGCTGGTGGCGACGACACGTCCTCAAGCTGTCTCGGCCATGGTCGATCTCATCAAGGAAATTGATGCTGCTCTGACCATGGAGATGCAGAAATATGGTAAGTCCCACCCCAAGCAAGCTTGAGCCATGCTGACTGAGGCAGCCTCCTTCAACGAGAAGCTGGTCATGAACAACGGCCAGGTCGTGAGCCCACAAGAACTCAAGGGCAGCAGTGCCATTGCGCCACCGAGCCTAAACCAGCTAATCTACCAGATCAACAACGAGAAGGACTTTGACGACTACCTCTTGAAGCACGCGAACAAGGTTCCGTCGGTGCGGTCAGAGCTGCAGTACGTCAAACATCCGACGCTCGCGCCAGTCCAGTCCAAACCGACTCCGCAACCGGCACCCACAATATCCAACGATCGCAGGACTTCGTTGCAGATGGTGTCATCGCAGCCTGCCTCCTCCTTCGCCACGCAGCCACCAGCAGAAACGGCTTCATCGCCTCAGCAGTATCGGCCGCCGTCGCAGACGGAGTCATTGCAGCAGCCCAGCTACCAGACATACCAGACCGGCTTCCAGCAGCACGAACAGCAGCCGTACCGTCGCGGACCGCAGCAGCCATCATACCCAGGTTCTTCCACTTACTCTCCCGTGGCGCAGAATCCATATTCCCAGCAACCACAACAGTCGGAATATCCCCAAGGACCCGCAGGCCAATCCATGGCACAGCAGACTAGTGGAGTGGCATACAATAACAGCTCGTCGGCACCTGTCAAACCAGTCTTTGGTGTCTCTCTAGACGACCTGTTCCAGAGGGACGGGTCGCCAGTGCCAATGGTAGTGTATCAGTGCATCCACGCAGTAGATCTGTTTGGTCTGGAAGTCGAGGGCATCTACCGCATTCCCGGAACCTCGTCACACATTCAGTCAATGAAGGCTCTCTTCGATAGTGGTATGTATACGGCCCGTTCCACTGCGTTTAACAGCTAACTAAAATTCTGCAGACTCTGCCCAGGTCGACTTTCGCAACCCGGAAGCATTCCAGCATGACGTGAATAGTGTCGCCGGCTTGCTGAAGCAATTCTTCCGCGAGCTGCCCGACCCAGTACTGACGAGAGATTTTTATGGCAAGTTCATTGACGCGGCCCGCATCGACGACGACACCATGCGCCGCGATTCGATGCACGCCCTCATCAATGGATTGCCGGATCCAAACTACGCCACGCTCCGCGCCCTCATGCTGCACATGCACCGTGTACAGCAGTCCTCCGACGTGAACCGCATGAGCACCGCCAATCTAGGTATTTGCTGGGCGTATGTGTCCCTCGCCCAAGACGAAGGTCAATGCTAACATTATCACAGACCATCAGTCATGGGACCACACAAAGGGAACAACATGGCAGACGCTGGTCTGCAAGCCCGCGTCGTCATCACGATATTGGACAATGTCCTTCAGATCTTTGATGAAGATTAAGTGCTCCTTTGAAACAGGGTCAAGTACGCGTTGCTTCTAGGATGCTCATACATTTGTCCTTGCAGGGAGACGTGGCTGCCGCCGAGCGAACATGGCAGCGAAGCGGAAGACCCAGAAGACGACGATCCAACGCCACTGCAGCTGGAGCGACGGCGCTTCGGGCTAGAGTGATATCGTAGCGTCCTCTGACTTCCGGGTTCCCGCGCTCCAGAAGTCCTTTCCCTACCTACCGGTGCACTGCTCGAACACCGCCAAAATTGCTTCTCTATTATGAGTATGTAGATATTTACCCATGGAGTTTTCTTTCAGCGACCGCGGGTTGATTAGGTTCTTCTTTCATGCCTTCCCTCCCCCCCTTCTGGATACCCTTCCCTTGAATTCGGTCCGTCGTGCTGGGGAGTGCTTTCATTGGATTTGGCGGGGAGAGAGGCTTGGCTTGTACAATAATATGGCTCTGAGCATGCAAAGCTGGTGGAGGTGGGGACTTGAATGGAGCCGGTCCGTTCAGATGGGCAAAAACTCGATAGGGAAATAAAACTACTTCTCAGTATCTCACCATACTCTCCTCAAAACTCCATCTCAGCCAGCATTCTTTTGAGGCCCCCAAGTAAGGGTGCTATATGCCCTACGTTATGGTGCGAGGCGGTGTTGATTGGGAGACTACTTCACCTCACGTCAACTTTGCCCAAATAAACTTAATGTAATAGGAGTACATCGTTTTGCATTTCAATCTAGCAGGTGTAGGGTATAGGTATCGCAATCATGGGAATATATGCAAGACGTTCATCTCAGTCATCCGCAGCAGCCATCATCTTCACACTACTTCCCCCACCTCCATCCCAACCTTCCCATGAGTCCTCCACTCTGCCCCTGTACCCTTGTCGCGGGTATCCTCTTGTCGCCTCTGTTAGGTTCATTGTCTCCAGCCTCCCAGCTTCCATTGAGCCCTCCAGTCGCCGCTCTCCCCGCGTCTTCCACTCCGCGTGCAGGTTGTGGTTGCGCTCGTTGATCCTCAAAGGACGTTCCTGCTGATATATCCCTGTCCTTTCCGAAACCACGTTGCTTCGTCCTTGGGTCCTCAGATTGGGGCGCGGTGACGGGGCCGGTTGAGTTATGGCGACCGGTGGCTTGTTGAACGGATCGTGTGTTGGGCGCTGTGGAGACACGTCTTGACGGTGGCGTCGCCGAGTACTCGGGACGCTGTGTGTCAGGATATCGTCCCGTAGCTGTAGAGGCCCGCCCGGTGGCTCGACGTTCTGGAGTGTATGCGATCGGTGAATCGGCTGTGTCTCGCGTGTCCGATTTTGCCTCAGCATCTGCAGTCTCGCTCGATCTCGGCCCACGATTTCCTGGTTTTGTTGTAATCGCGGTTCCTGACTGCCCTGGTCCGAAGTCTCCTGGTCGCTGGACGGCACGACCACCCTTCGCCGTGGACGCTCGTCGGCCTGCATCTTGCGCTCTGGGGATTGGCGTCGACGTTCTTGTCGATGCAGTTGCCCTTCGCGAGGGGACGAGATCCGACGGTGTTCGCTGACTTGGCCTGCGTGTTGTTGAATCGAGCGCGGTTGGAGGCCCTCGTGAGACGGCTGTCGAATTCGTTCGTGACTTTGTTGGATCTTCTGTCGTAGCAGGAGCTCGGTTTGTAGAAGGTCGACGGGTTGATCCTCTTGTTGGACCCGCCGTCTCTTTCGCTGAACTTCGCTGTGTTGCCGATCTAGAAGGCGCTGCTCCTGGTCCTTCGGACTCGATCTGCGGAGAGACTCTTCCCGAGGTTCCTCGGCGCGTCGGTGCTCGCGTGGGGGTCGTAGCCTCTCTCGTTGAGATTCGCCTTGTTGACGATCGCGTAGGGGGAGCTGTTGCGAATGGCGTCTCTGCATCATTCTGGGCTGATGATCGCCTTCTGCTACTATTTTCGGCAGGCGCCGAGATTGCTCGATCTGCTGCGGGCTCGGTCGCCGCACTTGAGGCATCTGGGCTATCGACGGTGGATTGCTTACCGTCTCCACTGGTGCCGTCTCCGTCCCCAAAGCTCTGGGGACTTGTTCCTTGGTGGGAACGCTGCTGAGAGCTGACACTGGTGGATCTAGTGTCTTCCTCTGAGTCCTCTTGCGATTTCGCCTGAGAGTCGACTCCTTCACGACTTCGCGCTGAAGATCGTCTTGATTGTTGTTGCGACTTCTGAAAAGAAATTTCGGTGTCTTGGGACGGTCCATGGTCGCCTGTCCTTGAGCTACGTCTGTTCTCCGTGAACTGCTGTCTTGACTGCTCTTGCGGAAAGGGAATCCGATGCTGCGACGCTGACGACTGTCTGCTACTGCGTTGTCTCCTCGCTGCCTGTTGCATCTCAGGATCTTCCTCTGACTGCGGAACGTTCCGGGCATATCTGCGGAGAGGCCTTGCTCCTGCCTTTTCTTGCGTAGGGCGGATCGGGCGAATGGGTTCTTCGTCAGTCTTCTTCCTACGAACAGGCTCATGTGCTTCAGGCTCATGAGCGATCTTCTCTTCGTCACGAAGGTCCTGCTGCGCTTGAGGTTGATAGCGAGAGGATTCCGGCGCTTCGCTTCGAAGGGCATACGGCTCAACTTGACGACGAGGGGTGTACTCCTGCCCTGATCCTGGCCATATCCTATCATCGCGTGCGTAACCATATCCTGCTGGGGCAGGACTGGGGCGTACATAGACGTCTCTTGGAGCCACGACGGGTGCTCTCTGGTAGTATTCTCTGGCAGGAGCAGGGATTGGTCGAGGGTAAACGTCTCTGACCGGGATGGGAGATGCTCTGACGTAGGGATCTCTGGCAGGAGGTGGAGGTCGCGAGTAGACCACTCGGGTTGGTGGGGGAGGTAAACGAGGTCGTGGGTTGACGTCTCTTTGAACTGGAGCCGCGACGGGGCGGGAGTACTCCTCTCGTTGTTGAGGGACGATGGGTTGTCGTGGGTAGTAGTCGGCCTTCGTTGCGTAGGTAGGGAGGGGCCTAGGATAGTACTCTCTTCGGATTGGGACAGGTGCGGCTCGATATACAGGGTAGACGGCGTACTCCGGCTCGTATCTCGGAATGGGGCGATACTCTCTTGGCCTTTGTTGCGTTCCCCCAGGTGCCAGTCCTATGCGCTCATGTTAGCAATGCGAACACAAATCCACTTTTGAGCAATTGATTTCGTACCTGGTGCCGCGTACTGAAAGGGTTGTACCCGGGGTGGATCACGCTGGGGCTCAACGGGATCTTCTCGTACTTCTGGAGCCTGTGGTTGAGGTGGCGGTGGATCTTTTGCCTCCACTTTCGGCTGCTCTTTTGATTTTCCTCCCCAACCAAAGATTCCCCTCTTGGCTTTCGCCTTGATGGGGCCTTCAGGCTTCGGCTTTGGTGGAGGTGTCTGAGTATCTGGCCTCGTCCATGAAGGGGTATCCCGAGTCGGGTATGCTGGCGCTGGGGGATATTGCTGCTCTGGGGGTACAGAAGCTTGCTTTCGAGCTTTCGAGCGTGGAGGAGCAGGCTTCACATCGCGTTTTACAGACTGAACAGGAGGTGCAACGATCCCTGGTGCAGAACTTACTCGTCTTTGCCTTTCAAGTTGCTCAGAATCCTCGGCTACCCGAGAAACGGCTGGAATAGGAACAGTCATTTCAACTTCTTCGTCTCCTGGCGGTGCAAGGGATGAAGGTTCGCGAGAGAGGTCAGACGTTGGGCCGCGGGTAAGTCTTCCAGGTTCTTCTTCTGGAATTTCATCCATTGGCACAGATGAATGTCGCCGAGGAAGAGTGTGGTGAGTGTCCGCGCGCAAAGGTGCCTCAGGCACAATGTCTTCAGCGGGCACAGGAATGGTCGACTGCCGAGATGGCAAGGTAGGAGTATGGACTGGACTGTAGAACGCGGTTGGCTCCTCCTGCACCCTCACCATTTTGTCGTCAATGGTGGCAGGCTCACTCAGCGCTGATGCTCGTCGCTCGTTTATGGTAGCTCTGCGAGTGGATATCCGATCTGGTTGCCGAAAGATACTCTCAGGAGGCCCACTGTCTGCAGAAGCGCGCCGGCTTCGAACCGAGTCTCTTCGCGTGGGCATTCGGCTTGGCTGTCGCGGCAGTTCCTCTGGTTCATGGATGCTCTCTGAAACTTCAGTCATTTCTTCTGGCTGCACAGTTGGTGTAGCCTGGTACACATCCAGGGCCGCAAGAGGTTGATCAAGAATAGACGATTGTTCAGATGGGAGCTTTGGTGAAGGAGGGTACGCTGATTCCTGTTCGGGAGGGGGAATTTCTGTAGGGACTTGAGTCGGCTTCCGAGAAATCAACAGATACTCGTCGAGAGGAGTATTGGGCTCAACAAAGTCTCCGTGAAGGTCCACTTGTGTCTCTGAGATGGTCGGCTGACGCTCGAGCAGAGTAGCCTGCCTCGTTGGGGGCATAGTCGGCTTGCGTGAAGGTGCAGCTCCAGGTTCAGATCCTCCTTCAAGCTCAGGTTCCGTATCTTTTCTCGCCATTCTGTTCACTGGGAGTACCCCGGAAGGGCTGTCTTCCCGTGTACTTGGTCTCCTCGAGATCACAGTTGACTGTCTTGAGGCCGGTGCAAAATTGTCTTGAGAGGTAGGCTGACGGGAGATAACCGTTTGACGTCGGGAGCGTTCCACTGGGGCGATTGTCTCTTCGGCTAATGTAGTTGAGGAAGATTCACGAGTTGGAGAAAAGCTGCCTTGTCTTGACGGTGGCTTCGACAACTGTGTGAGCACCCGGGACGCGTGTCTTGATGCCTGTTGTGGTGGAATGTCTGAATCGCGTATTGTTGAACGGCGGGACTGGAACGTCGGCTGAGGAGATGCAAGCGTAGTCCTACGTGATGCAGCAGTAGGCTTCCGGGAGATATTAGGAGCTTGTGCCTCGACATCTGCAATCGGCTGTTCTGAGGCTTCGGACTCTGATGTAGGCAAAACCTCCGTCGACCACTGACTTGGTCGTTGTGAAGGTATGGTTGGCCGACGAGACGGATTAATATCTGTCAAAGGCGACTCCACCTGCAATGGGCTTTCTAATCCGCTTTCACGTCGAGACGCTACTGTACTCACTCGGCTTATTGGCGCATTGGACTTGGATGTAGGAGTTCTTGCAAGAGTCGTTCTCCTCGATGTTGTGCGATCCTGCATATCGTCCATAGATGCAAACTCTGGAGGCTCACTCGACGACGTTGTGAGGCCTGTCAAACCAGTTGTGGTCCGGAATGTGGTTCCTCGTCGTGGTATCTCCGGCTCTGGGGCAACCTCGATTGTGGTCTGCCGACGAGTCACAACCTCTGGCTCTTCTGGCGGTTCAGACACTTGTTCAGAGTATAGCGATGATTGCTCTGATATAGCCATCGGTGTTGAATGTACTTCGAGCGTTGGTTGTCTAACTGGGCTCTGGAAAGGATGCTCGTAGTTGTCTCCAACGGTGTCCTCAACATCTAGCTGAGATTGGACCCGTTCCGGCTGCATCAAGGACGAGGCAGAGCTGGAGGGGGGCAGTTTCTCAAGCACTATCGATGATTCTCGCTCATGGCGCGTAGGCTGTCTCGTAGTAACGCGGCGAACAACCGGGAGTTCTTGAAGCTCTTTCGGAGCTAGTTCAGTCGGTCGTCGACTTGTTGTGCTTCGAGTGACAGGTTCAAGCTCGTCATGGTCAGAAGGAACATCCTCTTCGATACTCTTGGTTCCTGTTCCTACGCGAGTAGGAACTCGCGAAAGCCCTGTCTGATCGCTTTCTCTCCGGACGGGGGCTACGAAGGATTCTTCCGGTTCATTGAGAAGACCAGTAGCTCTGCGCGTAGCCTGTCGAGAAATGCCGGTTGATGTTCGCGTTGCGGGCTGCACCAGATCCGTTGGCTGTCTAGTCGCTCTCCGTTCGATGATAGTATCATACAGACCTGTCTTTCGTCGCGAAGGCTGTCGTGACACCGCCGGGCTTACATCCTTCACGTCAGTTTCGCGCCGACTCGGACTCGTGACGGCGTGATCTACAGTGGGTTGTCTAGAAATTGCTAGAGTGGTACTACGCCTTGGGATTGTTGGCTGTCTTGTTGGTACACGAGAGATGCTTGACGCCTGCCTTTCCAAGAGTGCCGGTGTACTCCCTATCGTCGACGTACGTGAAGGCAAAGTTGCCTGTCGTTCCAAAGTATTGCGGCGCTCTACAAAAGAAGGTTGTCTTGATGCTAATTGCTGAGTAGTTTGCCTCTTAATCGCAACTGTCCCCTTGCGAGTGGGCTGCTGATCAAGCTCTATTGACTCTTCGAGAGGGACAGATTCAACTTCTGAGGAAGACAAAGAAGCCGCGCCAACCTCTGCAGGTGTTTCTTCGACGTCCACAGATGAAGGCAGCGATGGAGGGACATCGGGTGCTTCCACGCGTGCGGTGGGTCTCCGAGTTGTGACTTTACGAATTACCGCCACCGGAGAAGGAGATCTCGCTGTTGGCTGCCGCGTAGTTACGCGTCGAATGACTGGATCTGGAGAGGTTACACGTTCAGTAGGCCTGCGAGTTGAGACTCTGCGGATCAAAGGTTCCGGGGAGGGAATTGGCGCCGTAGGTTTCCTGGTCGTAGCTTTGCGAAGAACAGGTTCGGGCGAAGGCTCACGAGCAGAAACGGTAGACGAACGAGTAGGCGTCTGTTCCCGACTTGCCTCTTGAGGCGTGAGCGATACGATAGCTTCAGTGACAGCCGAAGTCATCGGGAAAGACGATCCTCGGCGGCTTCTAGACACCGGTTGCGTGGTTGACGGTATGTCAAACTCATCGACTTGGTCAACTTCTCGCTGTGTCGGTTGACGCGTGGTGTGACGAGATATAGCAAATTCTTCGAGGTCGTCAACTGATGTTGGCGGTTTGATGGACTCCCTACGGCTCGTCGGAGCCCTGATGACTCGAGACACAGGTGGCTCGAAGTTAACATCTTCAAGCACTGGCTCCACTTTCGTAGAGGCCCTACGGCTGAGCTGCCTAATAGCCTGTCGCATCAATGGTTCCTCGGGTTCCGTCTCAATCTGCTCAGTCGCCCGTCGAGTCAATTGTCGCGTAGGCATACGGGAGGCGATTGTTGCCTCCTCTTCCACTGGCAGTGATGACATTCTGCGCATGACCGGTGATGACTGGAAGTCGGCATCCCTAGTTTCGGATTTTGAAGAGGTCTCGATTTCTTCGGAATCAACCAAAGAAGGTAGTTGATCCAAGTCGATTCTTTCGGTGGCGGCGCGAACCGAAACAGGCAAAGACATTTCACGCTCAATGACACCAATAGTTGACGTTCGAGAAGGCAACGTCGACTGTCTTCTGGATAGATTCGCTTGCGATAGCTGCCGTTCAGACGAGGACAGAGGCGGCGGTATAGTCGATATTCGTCTCGTTGACTTTCGTGAGAGAACGAGGTTTTCTTCATCGTCGGCATCAGCCTGTTGAGGTTCCACAGATATGTCAGACGGCGAAGTCTTCAAGAACGTATCGTCGACAACCTGTGGCATACTAGTAGCGCGAGATGGAATCCATGTGGATTTCCTTGTTTGCTGTCGGGTTGGCTGCGGCGCATCTTCTAGCATCTGATCGGAAGGTACTGGGGAGAGTGAGCCCTCTGACTGAGTGGTCGGCTTGCGACTCATGAGAGAACCTTTTCGTTGGCTAGATGTGCGATCCACCTCGGGCGGTGAGGGATCTTCGATGTTGACGTCGACATCGTTCTCCCAGATCGATGCCGAATCTAAGCTCTCAGGGCGTTGAATGGCCATGGTCGTTTGCGTGGACCTCCTAGACGGAGTGAACGTGCTTTGTCTTGTTATTGCGTGCTCATCTACAGTCTCTTCTGGATCATTTTCGCGCTCCTCTACAATCCTTCGACTGTCAAGATCGTCGCTGCTCGGGCTGCTCTCAGGTGGCATATCTTCTATCTGGTCCGAGTAAACTGATGAGCCTGTTGGGCTTTGCTCTTTGCCGAGACGACGCTCCAAGCCCGAGATCCGGTGACCCAGCTGCACAATAGGTTCAGTATAGCTACGCTGAGCCGGGATCTCTTCGTAATCATCGTAGGCAAATTCAGAATCATACTCGGGCTCTGCGACATACTCCACCTGCGGCTCGTATTCTTCCAAGGATGGGCCAAGCTCAACCGAAGGTAAAGTCTCAAGAACGGATGCGATGTAGTCAATGGCAGCGGGCAGCTCAGTTTGTGCGCATTCGAGCCATTCTTGAACCTCTTCTGGCGGGTATGACTCAATCTCTCGCAATCCCTCGGATATGTTTGATACTCGTCGTGACTGCGACTGGATGCGACTGAGCACACGGCTTAACCGCCGTTGGGTCATCTCTCGTTCAACCATTTTGGGGATCTCGTCGGAAATGGCATCAACGGACATATTCCGAAGACTAGTGGGTCGCCTCGATGCGCTAGTTGACACTCTGCTCAGTGCTTTCCGAACTGGGTCAATCTCCCGCTCAGAGAGGCGACGCTCTGCAAGTTCAACGTCGAGATTCTCAGCAATCGTATCAAGCTCGTCCATCAGCTGGCTACGAGCTTCTGAAAGCTCTGTCAGTTGCCTGCGCGTTTTTTGGAGCCAAGTGTCTTCGCTGGGGTGTTCCTCCTCGTCAATGGGCTCTCCTGCGATTTCTGGCGGTGAGTGGGCGGACAAAGCTACAGATGTACTAGGAGGTCTCTCCTCTGGGGCATTTATAAACTTTTCCTCGTCCTCCGCATCGGGCTCTCTGTCAAGATCAACGCCCAGATCATCAGCCGCGGAATTGACAAGATTGATCAGATCTGGAACTGATTTCGTGCTCTCTCGCAGGCTTGAACGTGAGTCGTTCAGATTAGGGTTGACTTGTCCTGCCTTCCCGACATTCAGCTTTTCTGCAGCCTTCGGTGGCACGTAAGGACAAGGAGGCATGTCATCGCAGACATTCTGGGGTTTACACGGCTGAGGGTACGCGCAAGCCTGTGGACGCACGCAAGAACTGCATGGATTGAACGGGTGATGGGCGGTACATGAGGGAGGAGCGCAAGAGGTTGGCACACACGGACCCATATGATGTGGTTGGTGGCAACTCGACCGATGTTGGCTTTTGTGAACGAGATCTTGGGACACTCTACGAAGCTGAGACAGGCCGGGTTGACTGGAACGTATGTTACTGACGACTTGCTCGAGAGTATTCGAATGTTCGGTCAAAATTGAGTCGATGATGAATCCAAGGTCCTTGGCAAACTCGTCTCCGCATTTGTCCGCAGGGATACAGTCGGAGTGATGTTGGCGACGCCTCGAGCGAGAGTGAACAGAATCAACGCACTTGTAGCTCGACGAGCTATTACTTGACGAATCTGTCGCAGCACGCTCCCGAATTTTGTGCCTTGGTACCTTGTGCTTTGATGTGAGAGGATCCGGTAGAGTATGACCGGATTCTATTCGTTGGCACTGTCGACAAGGCTTCTGCGATGCATGTACTCGAGATTCATCCCTTTCGATGCGTGAGAAATGACCACAGTCGCGTTTGATCCAGTTTCCAGGGTCCTCAAGAACTTCTTTCGGAACGATGGTTCGATGAGGTCTGATTCGAGCCCCAGGGAAACCAAAGTCTTTTGTCTTTCGCCGACCATACGAACCGCGACTCTCATAATGATCCGGCCAAGGAATCGCATAATTTCGCTCCTCCAAGCCGACATCGACATTAGGCATCCGACGATGTGAACTACGATTTGAGCCCGACCCGTCGTAGCTGCAAGTTTTGGCGGTCGTATCGTCCACAGCTGGGGCGAGCTCTCCAAAGCCATCCATTGGTGTCTCAACGTTAACAAGATTGTCCCCAACAGAGCGAGAGGATTTCCGTCTAGATTTGCGAAGCACTCGTTCTTGATCAACGCTTGGATCTGCCTGGGCCTTGCGGGCGCGCCGTTCTATCTCACCCTCTGGGAAGTTGTTACCATCGTAGCGGCGATGGCCGGCCTTGCTGGGAGCGTCTCGAACATTGCGATAAGGTTCTGGACGTTCGGTTTTCCAAATCCGTTTGGGCGTTTCTGATTCTGAAGATTCATTAGCATCAGCAGTGAACATGAGTCTCAGGAGGACCGACGCCTAACAGCATGCCCAGTTACGGACGGTAGACCAGTTCGCTCTGAGATATCCATGGTGGCTCCGGCAGGATCATAGGGTTCATAGAGCGGTGCTTCTGGGACTGCCCGTCGCTCAGAAGGCAAAGGTCGAACAGCTTGTTGGGGATTTTCGGGGACATGCCGGAGTCTCCTAGATGTGATATCTTGCTGTTCTTCGGCGGGTGACGCAACAGTCATTGGTTGTGTCGAAACGATACGGCTTTGAGACTTTCGTCGAGGTTTGGCTACCAAACCTGCATCTTGGGAGACTGCAACCTCAGGATTTACCTTCTGTCGTGCAAAAGGGTTCGTCCTCTGGGTTGGTTCATATTGCCTAAAGTCTTCAGGTGGAGGTCTTGGAATCGGCAGGGGGCAATCAGCATCTTTGTGTACAGACGTGGAATCGCGCTTGGAGACTGGCTTTTGGCCTGGCTGTGATTCCAGATGCTCCGGCTGACGCGAGGAAGCTCCTCGGGGTAATCGATCTTTGGTTGAGTCGCTCGCTTTTGTAGGGATGGCTGAGGAGATTGCGGGCGAACCGGGAGCATGCTGCGAAGACTCTGAGGCTTTACCCTCGAAAAAGTTCCTGGCCGCCTTCACGGACACTGGCCTTCGTTGTGGGGACGGAGCGCCATCAACATCCGGTGCAGCGAGGGCGAGATCGAACTCGGAAGACATGGGTCGGGTTACAAACTCAAAGGATCCAGAAGTTCGAGGCCGACCGTTGGCATTACTTCCGAGCTGAGAAGGTGCCGAACGCTTTGCTTCTTCGTCTGGACGACGGGCCCTGTCCAGTATTCTACCATATGGATTCTTGCCTTGGAGATATACTGGAGATTTTTGTCTGTAGGGCGGCTCTATATCAGGGACGAGGAGGACCTGAATTGGCGGTGGCTATCACTGTCAGTTACTTGCGCACACTCGTCGCCAGGAAATGCTGGCAGAGGCGGACATACTGAAGGGGCTTGAGCTTGCTCACGAGCTTCCCATGGATCATTACGGGAAGAAAAGCTCGATTGCTGCAGCTGGGGGTTCCGTCCCATGTGTTACACACGTGGAGAAGCTGAAGCTGCAAACAAGTGCTGGCTGCTGCGGTGAGGCTGACGTCTTATTTGTAGATGTGCAGAGGAATTCACTAGGATGGAAGACAATAGGGAGTGAAGTGATAGGGATAACGGTAAGACGTGAACGATAGCGCTGCTGGTGTTGTGAAGAGAAAGAGAGCAGACTGATGGACGGAAGAAGTTTCAGGGTTTGACAGAGCACCTTCTATCTTTTGACCATGGGGAAACCGCGACTGATACTGTACACACCACGCGAATGCCAAATGGAACTATTTACACAACTACTTCAGTGCCGCCTGCAGGCTCTCCAAGACCTGTCGGTTGTCAGTGACTGATGCTGGTATGACAACGGGTCGGACTTACCTCGAGCTCAATCTTAGCCTCAGCAATGTCCTGCTCGCTACCGCCTCCGCTAGCAATCTTCTGAGCTTCTGCGATTTGGTTCCTCACAGCCTATGTGAATTGTTAGCGTCCATGCCCTCGTTTTCAATATGTCGGCCGCTCACCTCAGCGCTGAAATCCTCAAGCGGAAAGCCTTCAACAGCGTTGATGCTGAGTTGGGAGTTTGGCTGGACAACAGCGAAGCCTCCGGACACTGCCCTCAAGGTCAGCACCTAAACAGAAGATATGTCCCCCGCCCTAAACGCTCTGGTGGTTTTCTACCGATACAGCGTGCCGTATAAGACGCGGAGGGAGGTGGACGATTGACATACGGAAGAATTGCTTGCTGCCGCCGCTCTCTTCGATGACTTCGACCAAGCCCGGCTTCAATTGCTCGATGGAGGGGACGTGGTTGGCGAGAACACCCATCTCACCGGTCTCGGCAGGAAGATTGACCTGGACACTATATGAATTCCCCGTCAGTATGTGTTCGAATCGTTTCGGAAGATCGGTCGGACAGGCGGGAGGCGTAGGGAGACGTACACATCTTGTGACTTGAAGATGGCCTGCGCACGGAGATGTCAGCGTCATTGCAAGACTGATTACAAAGGAGCGCAATGATGCGAGACGGCATTGTCGCGCAAGAGCTGATGCGGCGTACCTGGTGAGGGAGAGATAACGAGAGCTTGATCTTGTCGGATGCGACGTCGGCGTAGCCCCTTCGCTGGAGCGGGCGGGCAATGGCAGCAGGCCTTAGCCGGACGGCAGCTCTGGCAATTCGGAGGGAGCTCATGATGAATTAGGGGATGGCGGGGATGCAATTGCAGGATTGCCGGAGCTTTGCGTCGGGTTGAGCTCAGTCTACCTCAAGTTTCGCTGGCCGCCAAGCCATCGCATCAGCTGCCGAGCATCTCCCGCGCGGCGAGCTAGCGTACAGTTCAACCAGAGCTTCGTACAAACGTTTGTGAAGGGAGTCCTGGTGTATCAGGCAGGGAGACTCTGATGAAGGTTTTCCTTTGTATTGAGACTCGGTCTCCGTCTCATGTGTGATGAATTCTACCAAACTACTGTCGGACACTGATCAATATGAGTCAACACGGAACTTGCGCAGCCCTCAGTTCTTCCCAAGATTTAAACAAGCCTTGTGCAATTGAACATTACTGAACGCATAGCAATAAACAGCCCCATAGCGTGGCCCCCAAGCCCAGTCTTGACCGCACATGCAAAGGAAACCACCGAGTCCCTACCGTCCTGAACATGACCGAGTCCTTCTTCCGCGTTCAGCATCACATTTGCTGTTCCCTTGGGACTGGTTCACATGCACGTCGATCCATTATCCACGTCTAGTCACGCATCACCCGTGTCTGCTCGTTTCGCCCCCAAGCAGCCGAAACATGTACAACGAGCACCAAGTCGTCCACCCTATCACCGCGATTATGACCAGCAAGCCCGCCCATCCGGGAATCGTCTGCCCGGACACAGCACCCGGATGGCCGATAATCTGAGGCGGCAGCAGTGGCGGCGGCGGCTCGACGGGTGGCGCTTCGCTTTCGGCAGGACTAATCTCGTAGAAGCCGCTATCTTGGTGTCGCGGAGGCTTGTGGGGTTCCTGTAGCAGTTGAAAGTTAGCTGGACGTCTGCGGAAGGCTTGGGCGGTTGAGGCAGGGGAGGAGAGGCGGACGTACCGGCTCTGCCATGACGATGCATGCTAGAGCTGCAATGTTTCTCTTAGTGGACTCGGATGGCCTGGGAAGAACTTGTACTGAGGGACAGGACGAGTACTGTCACAGTCGAGCTTCATCAGGCTCCTGCAAGGAGAGTCGCTCCTCGTCTCAGCCACTGGGAGGGGTTGAGTGGCATAGGCGTCGAGGCGCTCGTTGGGCCATCACGAGCGCGCCTCGTGCATACTGGAGCGAGCACGGTTGGTCAGGCGCGGTGATCAAGATCCTTACGGATCGTCTGCAAGGCTGTTGCTAATCATCACCCTCGAGGAATATGCATTCAAGATGGTTGGATGATGCGAGGGCCAATGTCAATCGAGAGGATGACGCTAGAGCGAAAGCGTCGTAGGCGATCCGAGCTGTCCACGGGTGGAAGGGAAGGCAACCTTTTTGCACACATTTCAGCACCTTTTAGCTTCTCGGCGATTGCATTCCTGCACATTTCCCTTCATTCCAGTCGCACTCACGGCCTGCGTGTAATTCACTGAGAAAGGCCCCCATGGGGATTCTCGGGATCAGGCCTCCGGGGTTACACAGAGTGTCGTCTTCAACTTAATCGAGCTTATACTTTCGCGAATCTCTTCCAAGCCCATATCCCAATCATGGTTGGAGCGGCAGATGGGTAGCCGTCGAAATATAGGTTGCAGGACTCGGGTTTAGGGCTTACTGGGCCCATTACCTGTTTCCTTCTCCTGCAGACACCCCCTAGCAGAAGTCTTCTTCACGTCAGACTGCACTCGCACGACATCGACGGACAAAACAAGCCACGTAAAGCTATGACAGTGAGCTGCAACGAAGTATAGGACTGCTCGGGCCGAAAGTCGCAGCAAGCTGCAGATTCGTGGTATCCATACAAGGTTCAACCTGTCGAGGGCAAACAACTGACTGTCTCAAGGCAGTCCAAGGAGCTAAAGATCCAACCAGAAATCAAACCAATCAACAATTCTCTTCAAGCTCTGTTCCTTCACCCACCTCTCATACTTATCCTCCATGTTTCCCCTCAGCGCAAACCCATGCTCGACTCCCGAGAAGAGTTGAAGTTGATACTCCTTCTTCCCCTCGTTCATAATTTCGATTGCTTTATTTCGACTTTCCGTATCAAAGGTATGATCCACCTCGGCGCAGCTCAAAAATAACGGCTTCTTCAGATTTCGGAAATGATGCTCCTTCAAAAACGCGGGATGTGCAAAGGCGCCGGCTGAACACGTTGAGCCTGCGAGCTCGTCGCAGACGTAGGGCGCACCGAAGCAGTAGCCGACGCAGCAGTATTTGGTCGCTGGCTTGCCGTACGAAGTTCGTATGGCTCGGACCCACTTCGGTACCGCCTCGTTGGCAAAGGCGGTATGCTTTTGCTTCCAGGCCTCGTAGTCGAAGCCTAGTTCCGTCTCGGTGTCTGTTCGGTGTTTCCGATGCTTCCATACGGAATCCCCACGGAAGTAGTCGATGCCGAGCACCAAGTATCCCGCGTCGGCGAAGCCGTCCATTATCAAGAGGCCATTTGGAAACATGCCCCACACGTCGGGGAAGTAGAGAAGAATGTGGCCATTGGCCTGGCCGTCTGGCGGTTTGCAGATGTACGTTTCAACGTCTGCGATTGTTTCAAACGACCCGCGCGGGTTTCCAGAGTGGATATTTCCTTCTAAACAACAGACGCCGGAAGGCTTCGCAAGGTATGATATCGGGGACAGGTCGTCAGACGGCGTGGCAGAGTCGTGCGTGATTTTGGGGTCCGACATGGCGGGGCCTGTGCAGATCGATCTGGAACAGAAAACGTCGAAATGTAAAGGGATATTTTGAAGTTTCTGCACGCCAAGCAGTGATACGCGGTCCGTCTACGAACTTGTTTCGGTTCTAGGAGAATGGACTACTGGAGGAAAGCTGGCGGCGAATAAGAAAGTTCTGTCATTGACGTCACTAGACGGGTCGTTTGGCGTCAACGGCGATCGACATGTCTTGTGTGACACTTCCGTCAGCGAATTGGAAAAGGATTGATTTAGAGTGCTGCGTGGCGATCTTCGTGACATTTCGGCATTCCCCTCTGAGCCGAAGGTTGGCCAGAACGGCTTTCGCCCTGCGCCCGGTTTGAGATGGCAGATTGATCTGGCAAATAGCCGGACGGCAAAGATTCCGAGTAGGACAATTGTGAGTGTCAGCGCGGCTGATGGCGATACTTTGCTTCTCCTTGAACTTGGGCCAATTTCCGGTACGGGGTGGTTTCCGTTGTTACCAGGCAAGTGGAACAAGCAAAGAAGTGTGCGCCCGGCGGGTCGGACGGCATCGAAGTCGCCATGATCGTAATTAGATGTTCCTAGCAGACTTATCCGGTCAGTTCGGGTTTGCGTTCGACTGCCGTTGGGTCTCTAAACGTTGGGTCCCCGACGTTGGGTCTTAGTCGACATGCTAGCGCGAACACTCGTCTTGCTTCAACACGATTACCTCGACCCCAACAAACGAAAACGTTATCGACAACGGCGATACATGACCATGACTTCCGACTAAGCCCTCGGAGCGACGCATGTCTGCAAGTGATGATGCGCAAAACTCCAATCTGGCCATGATCTGCGAAGAAGACGACTGTGGAAGAGTGTGTCGGTGCCCAGGCCAGGACCTTGGTAGCATGAGATAATCTCTCACCGTGCAAAAACGGGAGCCTTGAAGAAGGTACTGGGTAGAAGGTTCGCCCATGAAGCGAGATTGCCTGAATTATGTGGATGGCTTCGAGGTCGCAAGGGAAACGTGTCATTCATCTCTCGGCCATGGTGCATGTCAGAATGGGCAAAGTCATCAACACTATGGTACAACTAAGAGGTCGCTGATAGTCTCGATTGACGACTTATTTGGGCAATATCCCTGCCGGTACCCGTTGGTTGCGGATTCCGCACACGCCACGAGTCTTGGCCATTTTTTGCGCGCTTAGGCGCCATGGTGCAGATGCTAACCACATATAGATCGTATTCTCACGCTTCTTTTACCTTTGTAAACGACACTTAGGCTGACCTCGCGACCATTTCTTTTGTTCTCCGAGGTGAGGATTATTGGCGCGAGGGTGTGCGAGGTTCCGGCACCTTGCATCTCCACGGGATATCGCTGGTTACTCCAACCACAACGTCTGACTCGTCATCATTTTCTCGTTCCTGATGGCCCATCGCATGCTCGCTTGAGGTGTCGTACATGGGGAAGGTATCTAGAGGAGGGCCTTGCATAAGTGGGAAATGACTAGCTACGTTTCACGACGTTAGTTGTTTGCCGCCGCCATGATGTGTAGCCTAAGATTTAAGACAACTGTGGCTTCCCAGAGCGTTGGAGTGACAGGTAGATGTCGGCCTGGTTCATCGGAGAGTTGATGACATCTAGGGCACCGAAAACTCTCCAAGGCAAATATGGTCCGCACCTCGTCGGGTAGGTGCAGCCAGTCGGAGTGCCTGTGCCACTCATCTCGAATTCCTGTAACACGGCAGCCAGATGGCCGGCGCGACGAGCTTCAGAGTGCAAATCTCACAAGGCTACACCGCCTTTGATTCCGGACCAAGCAAATGTGTAGCTTGAGGCCCATTCGTCGCCCAGGTGTCTCAAGCGGGCGAGCGTCGGGGCCGTCGGTCGCCTTGGGACATGTACTCGGTACATGTGCCTCTCTGACGTTATAGACGCGTACGTGACGAATGCGGAGAGCGGCGCGAGGGCCGTCGAGCGTGGTGTGGTGCATACAACGCGCGATGCAGGTCGTGGCAAGTTCCCTCTTTTGGCGGACCCGCCCTCACGACAGACGGACGGGATGGATCAGATGCATGGTGCATGGCGGCCCGTTTTTGAATCCAAGTACGAGCGGCGGGCGGGACCTCGTTCGTCGGAATGGCGCTCGTTCAGCGGCCCCTGCAGGCGCGGCGAGTGCGAGTGCGAGTGTGCAGCTTTGGAATGCGCGGGCCAGGCCCCCCCGTGAGCAAGTCAACACCTCGCCGTCGCGCTGATTAGCACGGCAGCAGGCGTGGAGCTCCGTCGACAATGTCTGGATGCGGCACCTCGCGTCCTCGCGTCCTCGCGTCCTCGCTTCCTTGGGCAATGGGCAATGGGCAATGGGCCACGGCAATAGGCACGCTGCAGCAGGGCGTGGCCATCAGCTGAGCAGCGGCCGCCGCGCCCTCAGAGGCTCAGTACGCCCGCTCTGTGCAGAAAGGCACCACACGTACGAACGGCCTCCGCGCCGACACAATATATTTATTGCGCCCCCCGCCCCGCCCGACCTCACAAGACCTGTTGCTGGCTGCTGGCTGCTGGCTGCCACTCGGAGGCTCGGCTGCCCACCTCGTACAGCGTCGTCGCGCGCCACCTCTCGTCGCCGCCGCCGCCCGCCGCCCGCTGCCTCTCCCGACATCCACGCCCTTCCGATCTCTCCCTCCTCTTACCAAAACAGGCATCTCTACATACGGCACGCTTTGACATTGCTCGCCTATCTGCACCGGCCAGGATCCGTGCGGCAGCCTAGGCCAGCCAGGGAGTGCACACCAGTGTGCTTTTAGCCTCTTTCGCTTGCTCTCACTCTCGTCCCATTCCAGCCTCGCCGCACTCGTTGCCGCATATATCTCGCCCTCACCCTCACCCTCGTGCCAGCCTGCTCCCTTCAAACATGGCCCTCGCCACACGCTCCTCCTTTGACGACCCGCACCCAGACATCATCAAGATCGAAGATAGCCCATCGCCAAGCCCATCCCTCGACGATCCCCCAGACGCCATCCCAGAAGTAGGCATCCGCCTTGCTCATCCCATCCCTGCTGTCCTAGACCCCAAGGATCCAGAGAGCTTCTTGAGGAGATGTTCCGGCTTCAACAAGAAAACGAACCTGAGATGCAATGCACCCATCGGCCGCAACTCTCCCCATGCCAAGAGCCTGCACTTCACCTATCTGCCCACATGTCACGCCCACCGGGACCAGTTGACCTATGCCGGGCGCTGTCAGTTCAAGGAGAATGGAGACCTCTGTGCGCGCTTGTTTAGATGGATTCCACCCAATTTCGAGCTCTGCGAAGAACACCAGGGACACCCAGACACACCGTGCTACTTCATGAAGCTGCCTTTGGAACTGAGACTGGACGTCTTTCGTTACTTGCTCCCTTCGAAACCAATCGGTTCCTCCATTTCACACATGCACCAAGAGAACGATCCTCCGCCGCCACCTCCGCCGCAAGGTCCTCACAGGGCAAACCAGCCCTTCGTCACCTGGAACCCTGCTAGTGGGCCAATACGTCTTCCACCGCCGCGTATAGCGCACTCTCGCCGCCCTCATGCTGCCCGGTGTGTGATTCCGAAGCCGCCTTCGCCGGTTGAGCCCCCGAAGCTTTTCCCAACTCCCCTGCTGAACCTCCTGCACGTGAGTCGGCAGATGTATTTGGAGGTTAAAGATCTTCTTTTTAGCACCGTTCCTTTTGTCATCGATATTCGCAAGGATGGAACCTTCATGTGCGGGAGGCGCCTTCTTGAGCCTAGAAGGGCCGACGGCACATCCCACTTCGCTGGGGAAGACGCAGAAAAGGCTGCCAAGAAATTCATCGCTTCCTTCGACTGGGCATCGGTGAAGAACTACGATGTGCATATCCTGGTCGAGAACTGGAACGCCCAGATGCAGCCGCATCAACCCTCGCATTGGGACGAGGAGGTAGAAATATATGATATCCGAGGTAAGTCAGTCCGTCTCTCAACCTGACATGCGTTGAATGTCTAGACTATGTCCGCGTTGCCGTCAATGGCATCCTTGCCAAGTCGAGGAATCTCTGTAAACTCAACGTCCGCCTCGGAATCGCAAGCTTTACGTGGGGAGACGAAGAGCTCATCGAGAATGCGAGGCTCCTGGTTGGTCCCTTTGAGAGACTACGCAATGTCCGCCAGCCGAAACTCTGTGGTGTCTTCGGGGGCATCACACGCGTCCCCTACATGGTGAATATGCCCTCCCCTCCATATGCCACAGCGACTCCTGCATCGAGACAGTCGACGCCGCTCTGCTCAGTTCCGCGTCTACCTACACACCATGTGCTTGCAGGTCCAGGAAACACCCACTTCGACCTCTACAGGGAACAGTGGGAGCGATGGTTGTCGCAAGAAGCATTTGGTCTACCAAAGAAGCCTCCGATTGCGAGCATGTTCTCTTCCTTTAAAGAATTTTACTCTAGATTATCATCCATCGTGCCGGATGTCATGGATCGTGTGGGCAAATTCGCCTTTTTGCATCGCGCTCGCGTTGCCCGCGAGAACGAGGACGTCGAAGCATTCCGACATCTTCGCAACGAGCTCATCGAGTATTGGTACGCCTATCTCGAGCGGGAAGAAGCAAAGAAAAATGACATGGACTCGAGATTGAGCCAAATGCTGGACACGGACGTGTACCCGTCCCACGAGAAAGAGCCTATACCCTCGCTTGGATCTCCGGGGTCTGACGACGATTGCGTAATGCTCGACGTTGACAAGATGGCTGCCGAGGGCATACCTATGCAAGGGAACCAGATGACATTAAGCCAAAGAAGGCATTATCAGGCACAACAGGCCAGGGCTGCAGCAATGGCTGTGCTGCGAGCTCGTCAAGCTCATCATGGCCAAATCCAAAACTCCATTATGCATGGGTCATCGCCGGCAACGCTCAGTGCGCAACAACTGGCAGCGCAGAAACAGATACAACAGCAACTACAGCAACAGCAGCAAGCGATTCACATTCTTCAAATGAATCAACAACGAAGAGGACAGCAGATGCAATCCATGAATCCCCAGCTCATGAACATACAGCAATACTCCCTGCCTCCCTCTGCACCCCCACACCCACAACAATCAACCGCTATGCGCCGCACACCCTCTTCTCCCTTCAAAGACGGCGCTGACAGGGACGTCTTCAACAGCCCAACCTTCACCTCATCCCAAGACGCCCCTGCCTCGCCTTCAACCTCGCCAGAAACAGCACCAACCAGCCTCTTCAACGCCTTCTCCGAAGACCCGTATACCGCTGACCCCGGCGTCGGATGTTCTACGTCCTGGGCCGGACTCACGACATGGCCGTCTTCGAACGACGCGCAAGTCTCGCCGAGCGACAATCTGGCCTCGGCGGGTTCGCCAATGCACTCGAGCCTCGCACCCTTGACTTCGGAGCAGCTTCTAGGCCGGCAGCAATCCAGCGCCGCCTTCTATGAAGAGACTGCTTCTGAATGGCTTTCAGAAGCTCTGACACGAGACCAAGATCCCCCCACCCAGTCCACGGGTCGAGCTGCGAATTTCGAGTATGTTGGTTCCGCGCCGCGGGCGAAGAAGAGGAGGGTCGATTCGGGGCCGAGCGGATATGTTGAGCGAGACGGCGTGCTGGTGATTGACGATGAAGACCCTTTGACGGACGGCGACGGCAGGTTTGATGGACGGCTGGGAAATAATGGGGTGTTGTGGGACGGCGTGGGGAAGGGCAAGGCGAGGGCAGAGGTTGTGGCTGTCGATTGAGTGATTGCTGCATTGGCATGGGAGCTAGAATGAGAAAACTTAACGACTGGGCATGCATGGGCGTTTGAAGTCTACATGGGATATGTTAACATAGGGCTAAGTGGTGGATTAAGGAACTGTTCTTCTTGGCGCAAGGCATTCGCAAAAGCTATTGGCTGGATTTCAGATAATTTTTTTTTGGTAGCAGACGAGAATTTGAATACAATGTCATCCAGTATCAGTTCTCATTCGCAAACGCTGATTCCTAAAACCTCATAAGGCCAATATGTACAATTGAAATTAAAGAAAAGTGAAATAGATATGAATATCAAAATTCGAAGTAGAATATACGATCGAAATGGCTGAAACGAGCATACCAGTAGCCAGGCAAGATTGAGCGAATTATATTTTTTTGCATAACGTTAAAAGTTAAAAATTAGTCTCAGGCATTCCACTTCATACTCATACACATCATCTAATCATCTCACCCCACCCTCGCCATCGTAACATTCGAATCCATCATCCGTACCCTCTCCAACCGCCCACCAACAACCTCCAACTCAAAATCACTCGTCGTGTAAAACCCCGTCTCGGTCCACGACATACACGCGTCCTCAAACAAACCCCCTTCCCCACCATCAACCAACGTCCGTGGCATGGGTTTCGCGATACCCCACACCGCGTTGAAAAGCTTGACAAGCGCGCCCGTGGCCGGGGAGACGTATTCTGTTCCGGAAGGATAGAGACGGTAACTGAAGAGATCGCCCGAGACATCGAAGGCAGGTTGCGTGATGTTTGCGCGCCAGTCGACGCCGTCGACGAAGAGTGCTGGGAGGCCGAGGCCGGGTTTGTCATCGTCGACTGTGAGGGTGAGGTTCGAGGACTCGTTGTTCGGGTCTGCGAACACGCCTCCGTAGTTTGATGCTGCGTTTTCGAAGGCCGCGGCTTCGGCGGCGGGGATGAAGGCTGTGCCGACGACGTCGCGGAGGGGGATGCGGTCCTGCGTGGCGTTTTCCCCGGCAACAAGAACGGAGTAGCCGAGGTCGTGGTCGGGAGATAGGGCGAAGATGCCGGCATACGCAACCTGGCCTCCCATCTTTGTGTATAGGTCTGAGACACGGGTGCGGTTGGACTTTGCTGAGGTGGGGATGGTGAGGCGGTAGATTTCCCACGGGGCGCCGACGGACATGGTCAAGCTTGATGTGTGGGAGCGTGGCTTCATCCACTCGCGCGTTACATCCGCACAGAGCAGTCTGTTTTGAAGGATGGAGAGACCGAGTTCGCGGAGATCATGGGTGTTTGCGTAGATACCGCCCGACGATGCGGTGATTTGGTTGTCGGTGCCCCAGCTTGAGACCAAATCGCCACCTGGGATGGCAAGAGCGTTGAGGCCATCTGCTGGAGGCTCGAATGTGCTGACGGACTTTAATCCTAAAGGTACGGCAAGGTGTGTTTGCAGGGCATCGGCGTAGGATTGGTTGGTTAGGCGTTCAATCACTCGTCCTAGAACACCGAAGCCGGCATCCGAGTACATGGCTGTTTGGAACACAGGGACCACTGGTCGCTTGACATCCCGCATTCGTTGCAGGAAAGCTTCATTGGCGCAATTTCCGGTCAGAGTGCAGAGCGCGTCTTCGAGGGCTGGACAAAATATCAGACAACCGCGTTCACCTGGCGCGTATTGAGTAGAAACACTTACGGAAACCTCCAGAGCCACCTTGCTGCTCTGCAAGGGCCCCAACTGTGACTTCCTCCCACTTTATCCTGTTACCAGCGGCATTTCCTTTGAGCTCTGGGAGGTATTCGGTGACAGGATGGTCAAAAATGTCGATGCCTGCAATGTTCAAAAGTGCGTACACTGTGAACAACTTGCTCACGCTGCCAATGCGAAAGATGGTCCCGTCATCCAGAGTACCGGCGGTCAATGTGTCTTTCAAAACCTCCCCAGAGTGCGAGTAGCTGTAGATGGAAGCATTGGTGCGCGTTGAAAAGACGTCTATGTGGAACGAGCTGCTCGAGCTGTTGAGCGCGCCAGCCTCGAAGAGAGCGTCTATGAGCGAAGGGAAAGTTTCAATTGCCTGCTGTATGCTTTTCGATTGGGAGATGTCGAAATCTGAAGGGAAGCTTGGTCCAAGGATCGGGCAATCATCAGATGGGTGGACCTGAGCTTGGGTGTGGGACAAGAGTGGTATGAGCAGAGATGCCCAGGTAAGTATTGAAGGCATGCCGTCGATTATGAATAAGAGACTCGACTCTCGTCTGCAGAGTCAACAGGTTTTCGTTTCGAGGTCCTGGATAGTGAATAACTGCTTGGTGGATGACGCCCACAGGCGTTCTTATACGAAAAGTTAGCATGTCGTCTCACCTCGTATTTCTGGACAATGACGTTGTTGTGAAGATGTCCAAGCCCACGGCGAGCCCTTAATTTTGGGGCGGAGGCTCGCGAGGCTGTACTGGGATGCACGTTCCTTGCATGTTAGGAAAGGTACGGTCGATCGATTCCCAAATAGGCAACCTTGATGGCCAAGACATGGCTCGTGGACAAGCTGTTGGTCTGAGGGCGAAGCCATACAAGGGATGTTCCCCGGAAACCAGTTCAATATCCTTGTATCCTGCTGTTAATTTTACCTCGGACCCGGGGAATTCGAGTGGTGACGATGGTAAGGCTATTCATCTTTGCACTGCCATGAGGAAGGTTCTCAAACTCGGAACAAACATGGCTATGCAATGAGCAACTTCAAGTGGCAAACTCTCATTACGATGCTCGATAGCTGGCTGAAGATAGCACTGCTGGATAGTGTCATGTTCCGATGATGTTATTGAAGCCGCTGATGGGGAGAGGTGGGGGCGAAGCTATCATAGTTGACCTTGGCACCTACCCTTGCGCTGCCACGAGCCGACATCCAGACATCGATCCATGGCATCCCACGACCCACGTCTAGTGGTTGCTGCCCCTTGTATCCATTCTGATATATCTCGTGTACAACAGGCGAATTCGATAGCGCGACGTTAGACATGCATGAGCTTGACGCCCAAGCATCCTCATCCATTTCGCACTCGGAGATCAAGCTTGTTGCCTTCGCCGAGTTCATCACAATCGACAATAACCACTTCAAGCGACGGAAAGGCACGCAGAAGTGGGTTCCAGTCGAATCCATACCTCTCGCAGTCCCTCGGCAGCTCCCTGGCGCAGGGAAGTTCCCCGATCCCACGTTCGTGCGCTCCGACTTCTTCACCCTGTATCTTTTGCGCCAGAACCAGTACCCTGAAGAGCCTCTCCACTGGGCTCTCATCGTCACTCCAACTGAGGAATTTGCCTGCCTGCGCAAAGAGAGTGTTTCTAGCTTCGACAACAATCTGTACTGCACATACATTTTCCAGGTGCGAGGCGATGCAGAAGGAATGAAGTATGAACCAGAACGAGTGTTCAAGCCACTTTCGTTGCTAGATTACTTGCACTCGACGTTTGAAATCGGAACAATTGGATATGATGATTTGAAGACGGTGACACAGGTGGCGGAGAGGGAAGAACCCCCACGAGCAAGGAACAGAAGAGAGGCGACAGAGAATTGCCAGGCATGGTCCATCAGAGTTTTGGAAAAGTTGGTTGACCTCGAACTGATAAAGAAGGAAAAAAGTGACATGCTAAGAGCGATGGTTGAACCACTTTGAGATGGGTGTGCTTTTCGATGGTGTGGGTCAAGACTTGTGCGATTTCCATCACTCCTCCCCTTTCCCCAACCCCCACGCCTCCTCCAATCCTACCGCTCTCACCCCCTCAAACACCTCATCCAAACACCTCTCCTCCTCCACGCCCTCATACCCAAACAGCCCCTCAATCATCCACAGCCCATACTGCGCAAACAACCCCCTCACCATGCCCTTCACCTCGTCCCCCCCAAACAACTCATACACCTTCTTATGCCCTTCCAACTCACTCACCTCCCCCCTCCCCAACTTCTCCACCCCATCATACACAACCCCAAACCTCTTCCCACTCCCCTTCTCCGCTATCCCCACAATCTGATTCCAGCTCCTCACCTCCCCCCGAATAAAATACGCCTCTTTCCACCCTCCGGCCTGCACCCCCAGCAACTCCGCAACATACCTCGCGATATCACGCGTATACGTCAGCGCAATCTTGGCCTCGCCGTCGCCCGGCAGAGCCGCGGTGCCGTGCTCCACGTCGACGAAAAGTGGCGTCGGGGTGATGTATGTTGCTAGCAACGGCGCAAAGTACTCCATGAACAGGCCTGGGTGGATCGTGGTCCATTCGAGTTGCGTTGTGCGTAGCAGGGCGAGGGCTTGCAGTCGTTGCGCGGCGATGGGGAGGGCGGTGAAGCGGGGTCTGGGGGTTTCATAAGCTTTAATAAAGGAAAAGAGAGGGGAGGGGAGGGGAGGATGGCAGGAAAGAGAAAAAAGGTGCGATTACTCGTCTTTGAACTGCACAGCCGACCACGCGTTGGGAATGATGCGCTTTGTGGGCGTCGAGCGCGAAGCCGCGGTGATGAGGTTCGTTTCTGGGGTTGTGTCTGCGAGGGAGTTGACTGTAGAGATGAGAGTGTGGATGCCGTTTGTTTCGAGGAGGGACGTGAGAGACGGGATGGAAGTGTAGTCGGCTGCGAGGACGCGGGCGCCGAGGGATTGTTCGAGTTCGGGGGTCGACTTGGGAGAAGAGGTCAGTAAGGGGAGAGGAAGGGAGAGAGCATGTCCAAGTACCTTGCGCCCCAGGACGACGACTTCGTAACGAGGGTCTGTTTTGAGGACGTCGACAATGGTGCGGCCCAGGCCGCCAGTCCCGCCTGCGACGGCGACGATGGTGGCCATGTTGGTATGAATGTTCGGTTACCCTTTCTGCGCTTCTTTTATCCGTCTATGCTGCGTGTTTATGTCAAACTTGGTAATGGTGGTTCTAGCTCCACCACACCCACCACGGCCGCCTTTTATACCTTCTGAACCGCACATCTTCTACTCTCCACTCTCCTCCACGTTGTCCCACAGAACCTTAGACCTTACCAAGCGAGCCAAGGGTTTACGCTCTTGTTCCTGGAAAGGGCCCGCAAAACGTACCGGACGGACGAATCTCGGCGGGATAAGGGTGGACTGGCATCCCCAAATGGTTAGCGACAGCCAATATCTAAGCAACAATACTCAGGTCCGGGATCCCATTGAATGTAGTCGCATCGAGCATGGTCAAACATGACACAGGCACAAATTCCATACACAGTCATGATGAGTCAAGGAGGCCTTGGATTTGCAAAGGAAGGGTCTGGAGACACTGATCACAAAGGAAATGGAATGAAAAGAGTAAACTATTCCACACCACACACTCAAGCCAAAAAGAAATGCTCCGTCGTCGGATGATTCGTGCCACACCTTTTCAGCAAAGGCCTAACATGGGTCTTTTTCAAAATCCATTGTTCCCTTTGCCTCCTAAAGCGTACACGCCCCTCGTCCAACGTCGCGCATGATGTGATGTCGGTCCCATTTCAGAAGGAACCAAAAGGAAACGACTGACAGATATTATTATTGTTCAAGGCCCACCTCGCGTTTACGAGTACCGAGGCTCAGCAATGACGAAAAGAGAAGACAAACCGCCGCAATGCCGTTCGAAATGCTCCCTATGCTCCCTCCTTTTGCGAGCCCGAAATCGACGTTTGGTAAATTGTACAAGGGGTGTCCGCGAACTAACAACCATCAACCGTCCCAACCGTTATTCGTATCATTTGCATTGGCTTTGGACGTGGAAACCACCGATATGCCGCCAGCACAGACGAGGTTTGACCCTTTCATACGAATGCCTCTTTCGCCGGCGAGAGACATTGTCGGGTACTGCAGACGGTCCATGACGTCATAAGTCGCATGCTGATAAAGAGCGCAAGTCGTGAAGTGGTATTCATAGCCGTGAGCCGTCAGGTAAGAGTGTCGGGATAACATGCCGTTCGTTGGGAAGAGTGATGAAGGTGCTACAGAGGTCGCGTTTCGGGGGGTGCCGGGGTGGAAGTGGGGAATGATATCGGGGGGTTCGCGGGATTCGATTCGCATTGCTGGTGGACGTCGGTACTCGGGGAGGGCTTAACAATATGGAATTGCCTATCGACGCCCGAACCTGCTGCACGGGAAGTTCGCAATTGTTCTACGTATGAGGTGTTTGGCTACTTCTGGGGCTTCCTGTTGCGAGGAGAAGAGGTTCTATTGCCAATGCTTGAGACGTACTTTTGTTTCTTCTCGGCTGGTTTGAGAATCTGGAATCTGTTAGCTTCCATCTTTCACGCCTGAAGCTGTATGCCGAGCTTACCTGGAAGGAGCAGAGCAGGCTTTCATCCACACTCATCATCGCACCCGCATTGTCGAATTCTCCGCAGTAGTTGGGTGCACTAAACAGGGTCACGAGCTGCCTCTTGGAGAAGAACTCGTAGCCGTCCTCCACGACCTGATGAGCTCGGCAAATGAGATCCATGTCGTGCTTTTGCAAAAACCTCGACACTACGTCGGGACCGAAGGTGAAAGAGACGCCACGATCGTTCTCGCTCCAACCAGTGATGTCCTTGTCAGGGTCAGACCAGAGGAGGTCGCAAAGGAGGCCGCAGTCGGGGATCTGGGGCTGTTAGCATCTGGAAACAGTTCAAGAAGCTCGCCGAGGAAACGAAAAAGTCAAATGGGTAGCAGAGCAGACACTCGAAGGAAAAGATAGACGCTACTTACATCAGTGGGCCTCATGACGCGGCGAATTTGCTCCATAGAGTTCAGATCAGGGCTGAGGCCTCCGTGCATGGTGAAGATCTTCTCGTCAATGATGGCTGCAATAGGCAAGCAGTTGAAGCAATCCGTAAAAGTCTTCCATAGCTTGATATTGTATCGTCGCTTGCACTCGTCGTAGAAGCCGTAGATACGGTTGATGGAGGCGCACTCGTGATTGCCGCGCAGGACGAAGAAGTTCTCGGGGTACTTTATCTTGTATGCGAGCAGCAGGCAGATGGTCTCCAGCGACTGCTTTCCTCGGTCGACGTAGTCACCTAGGAAGAGATAGTTGGCCTCTGGGGGGAAGCCACCGTACTCGAACAGGCGCAGGAGGTCGTAGTACTGGCCGTGTATGTCACCGCATATCTGGAAAGGTACAAGTCAGCGTGCTGTGCAATCGCAAGTGTGTGGTCCGACTAACCTTTATGGGAGCCTCTAGCTCTAGTAGGATGGGCTGCGAGATGAAGATTTCGCGGGCCTTGGTGCACAGATATCGGATTTCCGTCTCCAGCAGCTGGACCTGCTTACCAGGCCTGCTGCCTCTCACTTCCAGGAGTCGGTCTATGATGGAGTCCAAGTCCACCTCGTTTTCCGCCATGGCTGGCGCAGGTGGCTGCTGGCCTCGGTGTCAAAAGTGGATGGCCTCGGGCGAGATGGGGGGTTGGGGCGAAGAGTGTGTGCGGTCCCTGTGTCGCGCGAATCAGTGAGCATACGCGCAGAGACGGTTTGCCGTGACGCAACTGGGGCCACAGTAATGCTGCCACAGGCACGGGCACGAGGGTGACTCGCGAGGGTGAATGCCAAGCGAGAGGGCAGAAGGGCAGAAGGGGGGCGGTAGGGAAGAGACGTACCTCTGATGCTAGTTCTTGTGCCTGGTTCTGAAGCGGGTGGGAGCGGCGCTCGCGGGTGCAGAAGATGGCTCGAAGCCCCTCAGAGGATGCCTGGCGGCGATGTCGGAATCACGCGACTCCTGGCGGTGCTGCGGGCAGGTCGGGTCAATTGCGAGTGTCAGTGAAATGATACCTGGCGCACTTCTGCGAAGAGGGGCAGGCGCGTGGTGGGGAGGGCAGAGTGAGGCGTTGTTGTGCCGGAGCCCGTCGAGTGGGATGTAGCAAGTGATTTCACCGCTAGAGCGGGCGCGGGCGCTGGCAGCACGCGATGAGAGACGCCGAGGGCAGGAGCGGGCAGCAGTGACGGCCGGACTGGGTCGGGCGTGAGGTGCGAGTGGAAATTTGAGCGTGTGAAGGTTTTGGGTGTGGGAGGCGGAGGCTGATGGTCCAACGTTGGGCAAAGCTGGTGGTCGAAGTTTCGGCTGGCCGCTACGGCTTGGCAGAAATGAGCCCGGCTTCAGCGACCTATGCTGCTCTGGGCGGCGCGCGACGTGCGAGGGCGGGAGCTGGGGGCGATGCGCGGGCTGGTGCTGGTGCTGCTGGTGCTACTGGTGCTGCTGGTGCTGGTGCTGGCAGAGGACACAGGTCTTCACATATGCACCCGTGGCGTCGACGACAGATAGACAGCGCCCGCCGCCGCCGCCGCCGCCTGCACGCGAATAAGCCTGTATTACGCCGTACTATCTCACACCAGCCATTACAAAAGGCATCAACGCAACGTCTATTCTGCGAAGCGCCGCGTACGTAAGTACCTCGCGCGCCCCAACAAAGTGCCCCCCTTCCACATCGGCGGAAGCACCATCAGCATGGCAGCTCGAGATCCACGCCGGCCAGTCCAGAGTCTAGACACGCTCCAGGGTGGAGTCGCAGGGCCGCTTTTGGCTGGCGCATCAGCTTGCCCGCCTTCCATGGATCTCTTGTAGGCTCCAGCAGGCTCACACCAAGACACCGGAGCGAGCCCAGCCCGCCCCCCTTCCGCTCACCGGCGCCCTGCCAGCTCGTCCACTAATCACCATTCTTTTGCATGCCTCTGCTGCGCCCCGAAGCGAATCACAAAATCTTCCGCCGCGCGCCAAGCTGCTTCTCTCGTCCGCATCACTTTCACCCGTTGTCGCGTAAATGCCTAGACCATTCTCCATATATAGGACCAGAGACCCCTTCACACTCGGCGCAAGACCTTCTTTGAACAGGATGAGAAATCGTTGATATTGATGCACATGCAAACCTCCCTCGCGCTCCTCTATGCAGTCCTCCCAACGCCGCTAAATATCTTGCCCACGGCGCGCCTCCCAAGCCAATCGACCCCATGAGAAATCGGTGCTTCGAAACAAGACAAGGCCGTGTATCCATCCCACATGTCCGCTAAACGCCACACTATGATACAAAACTCGACATGCGCAGAAACATGAAAATCGCCGCAATGCAGCACCGCAGAAAATGCAAGCCCAACAATCCGTTTTGGGAAAATGGCCGCCACACGAAGGACAAGTAGAGGTACAGCGAGCGTGAGAGCACATCGCTCGACAAGAAAAAGACACCGGTCCAGCCAACGCCATGCACTAACGTCTACAAAATGATCGAAGACAAGTACGCAAACGAGAAGACGAACAAGATTCGGGGTATCGCAAAAGGTATTAGATCTAGGGGTAGCAATGTTCAGCCGAGCGTGCGTCCGCCAGACACGATGCCTTGACTCGTCGTCCTCGGCACCGTCGGTCTCATGACGGGCGAGCTGTAGCCTCGCTCGGGGAAGCTCGAAACCGACGTACTGTCCCACGAGTCGTCTCCCAAGGCACTGAGCCATGTGGTTCCAAAGTCTTGCCGAAGAGCCTCAATCTTCTTCTTGTACAGGTCGCCACTCACGTCGAACTCAGGAGGGGCAGCCACCTGTGCTGGCGCCTGGTCGCTCTTAACTTTGGTATCCAGCGGCGGTAACTGTTGATGTTCCATGTGGGCTGCCGTGACAGGACTTACGTCCAATGTCAACGTCTTCTTTGCGGGGTCTTTGGAGATCTCTTCCTGTGGCTCCTGGAAACGAGGAATCTCACCGTTGGCAACATCAGCCGCAGGACGTGGGGGGTTAAGTATGTCTGACGATTGGGCTTGTACAAAATCTCTTGGATATGCCAAAGCCGCCAGGTTCGGGTCAGGTCCCGACTTTGCTGATTCAGTCTGCGACAGTTCCACGACCCTGCGCTTCGTTGTCTTCTTCCGCTTCTGTGAACTAGTGTGGCCGCTCTTGGAACGATGGTGCGAGTGTCTCCGGGTAGGTGTCTGGACAGTGTCCTGAGGACTGTCAAGCGCTGGCGACGGACTGACTGGCTGCGGTAAAGGGGCAACGTCATCCTCGGGCGGCGGTTTGACGACGGGAACTCCGGCCAACTCTGGTGCTCTATCAATCAACTGTCTCCTCTCACTGTTGCTAGGTCCTGTGGAGTCGATGACAATGTCCTCAGAATAGCCTGGGGTCTTGCGGAACAAATTGAAGATTGTCACTCGATAATTGCTGTAGCTTTTGCAGAACGGGTTTCGATGAACATAAATGTCCACTATTTCGGGCACCCCTGTCAATCGAGCCACTTCTGTCGGATCGGTAAGCTTGTTGTCTCTAAGATCTAGCCTCTCCAACGAAAGCAGTCGTTCGACGCCGGCAAGGCTGCTTAATCGATTAGATCGCAGATTGAGAGTGGTGATTGCCGGTAAAGGACTACGGCCCAACGAATGCAGACTCTCAATCATGCAATTGGAGAGGTTTAGCGCGCGAAGACAGGAGAGAGTTGCCAGGCTATCTGGGATCTCAGTGAAGAGGTTCGCAGACAGGTCGAGGGACTGTAGAGTATTTGCCAAGGGCGCCAAACTAGGGACGGAGATGTTGGTGAGAGCATTATCGGCGAGACTGAGATGGCGAAGGAACCTCCACTTGCTGGGCGGAAACCAGCCCAACGACAGCAGATTGGAAGAACTGCCTCGTGGTGTGGTTGATACCACGCTCGAACCTGAGCTGCCTGACGATCTCCGAATGTTGGAAGTGCTACTTCGTCCATATATGTGAGTCGAAGCGGGCCTCGAGGTGGCTGGCCGTGTTGGAGACGCGCTGCGTTGACGGCGAGCAGCTGCTCGGGCATTCGCCTCACCCATTACCGTGGAGCTTCTCGGGCTCACAGACTGCTTACTGAGGGCAGGAGGTGACTGCGGTGGAGACTCTGACCGCGCCAGTTGTGCCGTCTTGGTTGCAGGGCTGGGGGCGGGCCAAGGCGTAGATGGCGAAGGCGGTGCTTTGGCTGAGCGTCTACGCCGCTTGTCCATGTCATCTAATACGATGTTGATGAGAAGATCTGCAGGGTCATCGACACCCGCACGCTTGACGGTAAGACTGCGTAGGTGCTCGGCCAATCTGTCCCATCCGTAGAATTGTCGAAAGTCTACATCGTAAATCTCAAGTGCAGTGACGTTCTTGAAGGCAAACAGAGGCACAGCAGTATCGAATGGAAACTCCTCGTAGCCTGCAATAAGACGGGCCTTGTGATCCGGCGCGAGCCTCAAGCATGGGATCTTGGTGAATGCCGAATAGAGATACTTCAAGTCTTCTTGGATGGCAGCTTTCTGCTTCTCTGCTTTTGCGGTGCTGTTGGACGAGAAACGCAAGGACGACCAGAGCGAGGACATGCCTGACATCACGCTGCGAATGCTGGAGACGGAGTGGATGGAGTCGCGATCTGAAGTCCTGGTTTTGTTGCGTTGCGCTTTGCTGAGAAAGGACACGTAGTTGGTGGGAGAGGCATCTGTATGTATGTTCTCCAGCCGCACATTCATAGGCCCCACTGGTATGCTCAGATCTTCGAAACGAGACAGCAGATAGAAGAGATGGTGGGGTGTGAGGGTGAGCTTCGCCGGCTTGATCGTCTGCGACGTAAAGGTGAGAGAGGGAAGAGAGAGAGCGGCTGCCCACACGCTTGAGGTCGAGGACGTCGACTGGTTCGAAGTCGCTATAGGGGAGGACGGGGAGGTGGGGTTGCCTTGGGCATTTTTGGGCGACTGCCGCTGCAGCTGGAGGGCATTTGCGAGAGCCTTTTCATGAGTTCGCACAAAGTACGCGAGATTCTGGGTGAGAGTGTCAGCACTTCACATGGCACGTAGAAAAGAGCCGTGCGGCCATTTTGAAGTATCGCCGTGGTGATGCATGGCATTCTCTTCGTGAGGATTTTCCCGCCGTACCTTTATGAAGATTTGCCCATCCTCGGTGTCCATTTTTCAATCTGTGTCTGCTGCAAGGGCATGTAGGGCTCGGGAGGGCGTTTGTATGTGGAGGAGGCGATGGGCGAGAAGCGGACACGATTAAAGTATTGTTGAAGGAGAGGAGATGTGGTGGTGAGCTTGTTACTCCTTCACAACGTGGAGGCTCGCCGAAACGCGTGGGAGGCCTTCGCCGTGCAGCACGGCGGGCTGGGGAACTTTGAGTTGGTCAGTAAGGTGCAAAGGGTGCGCCCGAGACAGCACAAGCAGCGCGGGCTGGCATAATGGTCGTGTTGTTGGGGCTCTATGCTGGTCTTGGCGAGCGCGGGGGGTGGTTGAGTCGAGGGCCACAAGCAAGAGAGAAGGGCTCACCGTAAAAGTTCCGCCTTGTGCCCCAGGTGGAAGGACCTAGGTAACAAGCAGAAGCAGGCGGGAGGCCGAGATAATATGCAGCGGCAGCGCAGGGAAATGTGCCCACTGGCAGCGGCAGGCCAAGCGAGCGTGGGCGATGGACCAAGCAGAGGTGCAGGAAGGTGCAGATAGCCAGCCCCGGCGAGGGTGCAGGCCCGGAATAACAGTCGACGAGCGCGCAGAATTAGTGAAAAGGCGCGGCAGAGGACAGAAGATGACGCTGCTGAGGACGCAGGGGGCGAGTCGACGGCAGCGGAGCAAAACAGAGGCGCGCTGGTGGGGAAGACGGGTGTTGAGAGATTAGAGGCCGGTTCGGTGCGAGCAGGCGGGTCGAGGGTCCGCTCGAATACTGGCGCGCTGGCTGCCCGTCGAAGGAGGTAGAGACAGACAGTCGGACAGTCGGACTCTCTGGCACTCAGACGGCGCCGGACGCGGTGAGGGCGAAGAGATTGCACGATGCAGCGGAAGGCATGAGCATGGTGTTGCTGCGATAGACTTGGTCAGCTGGGCCAATCACGCCGCGCAGCAGGGGCTCGCCGTCGCCTAGCGCCGCAGCTGCAGCAGGCGCGACACCCTTGTGTTCTGGTGAAAGAATCTCACGGCGGCGACTGCTGCGCTGCTCTTCTCCTCCAGTCTGTGCAGTGTGCGCATCTCCATTGACCATCTTTTCCTCCTGCGCCTGCGGATCCTCGCCGCCAGCCTTGGCGCCCGCCCGACACGTCCAATCCGCCCGCAGCACTCCATCGGACTCTCTACGCGGCAGCAACCCTCGAGTTCGTTGCCCGTCACCATGCCCTAGCACGCGCAGACACGCTAGTTCGCCATCCAATTTGAGGCCCTCGTCCTCGGGCCAATGTGGGACGAATGCTGCCATCTGCACTGGATCCAGTCTGCCTGCGAGAGAAGGGCCGTAGACTCGCGTCCCCTTGCACGAGGTCCTGTCCTGTACATAGATATCGACAGACGCTGATCCTGCTGCCTGTGTCGCACCACCACGGCCCCGCGTCACATGAGGGAGTCGTCGACTCGCTCGTACATGGCGGCGGGGCGTGGGCGTCGTATACTGCAGCGATGCGCACTCCTACTGGACGGACCCGCGCTTACCGGCCGACAGCGGCACCTCGACGCCGCCACCGAGGACCCTGACTGACTTGAGACGGGTGTGGAAGGCCGAGGGAACAGAACATGGAGCGAACGCTCGCGAGGGCCATATGACCTCGCGGGCGGGAGGCGCAAATGCTGGCCGTCGCCGCACTTGGACCGAAGGGCGATGGCGTGCGGCTATCGCGGGCTGTGACGGCTCTTGAGTGTGTGTGTGCGTGTGTGTGTGTGTGTGCTACATGATCTTCCCTCCGCTGGTGGTATCATGCTCGTCTATCTGTGGCCAAGCAGTGCGCCGATTTGCAGCCGAGGGCGTGGTGGGCATGCGGCATGCGGCATGACATGGTCGCAGAATCGTGGGCTCTGCCGTCCATCCGACATCCTTTCTCTGGTCGAGCCAACTAACGAGCAATACCGCAGCGACACAGCGAGCACCCGCCAGTTCGCCGCCGTCGAACGAGCCTTGGAAACCCCATCACCCCACTTTCCTGTTACGAGAAAGTTGGGGGGACCCCTTGTCGAGGCCTGGCAGGGCGGTGAGGGTGGCCTCAGCGTCGGCCCTCGTTTGCCCCGCAACACCATGTTCTCTCTATCGTGGCCTTTCCTCTGTGCGACCACCTTGGCATCCGTCCCACGGGTCATCATGTGCCATCCAGCCCCAGATGGCGCTTACATTCACTCGATTGTCACACCCTCGCTGCACACCCTTTCCTACACTTGTCCCAATTTCCCACACTTGTCCCAATCTTCACCTCTTCCTCGATATTCCGGCCAACTAGCCCGGGCCATGGCATCCTCCTCGACCGTCGCCCTCGACCGTCACCCTCGCTGCTCGTAAAAGGCCATGCACTGGGAATGGGCGAGCAACAGGCGGCCTCACCGCCAGATTGACGTGCAGCGAAGCGAGCAGCCCCCTGCCCCGTAGGCATCTTCGCACGTCGCGGGCTTGGAATCTGAGGCTCAGACGTTTGGTCAATCAAACCACTGTGCCGCATCCTGTCAACGGGCGAGCGAGCGGGCACATCCCTGCCTGCCCGCCCGTCGCTTCTTACTTGTAGACGGGCGAATACTGCACTGATGCGCCCTCTCACCCGCGTCGGCATGCCTGTCACCCCGCCCACGGCTTTCCAAATTGCAGGCGCCCTCTCCGCTTCCGGCCTAATCTACATCCGACGCCCGCATAGTCGTGATATTGCCTGTCCTCTGGTGCGCAAGATGTGTCGATCAAGCGGGTGAAGTAGACCCTGCAGCCAAGCACGTGACGTTCCACAATTAGACTATCCGACCTCATCCCAATGCATCCTGCATCCTCAAACTCCTGCTGGAAGCGCCGCCAGGCTCAGGACCGCGGGACTGTCAATCAACGTGTTCATATTAGTTTCGACGTTTACATGGCCTCAATCCTAGCATCCTGGAACGGCTCCTGCGCGCCAGTCATCACCATCCTGCGCCTCGGGTCCTGCTTGCAATCTCCCGACACATACACACCGTCTCGTTCGGCACATTGTGCTGTCTTGCGTAGTTGCGCCTGTCAGCTTCATTCGCAAAACATGTTGTCCCATTCGGCCCGGATGCCACGGCAGTTGTTGATCGTTCGGCACCGAGTCCGCACTCGTCGTTTCCAAGTTGGGCAAATACCATCGTCCGCCCAATGCCAAGGCTCCAGCTGCGCTGGCAGACGCGGCGATACGTTAGACGCCTCGATCGACATCATCGGACATGATGGTCTCGCTACACGGCCCACTCGGCGTCGCAGTCAATCCTTGAAGCCACGACTACAGCCAACGCCCTCCATGCTCCCTCGCCACTAGGCGCCCTCAGCACCCACCAGTCAGAATTGCCCATTGCAACATCCACTCAGCGAACAATCCACTCTGATATTTTGAAACTGCGGCTGCCACGCAGCGACCTCGGCTCGCTCCACTTGACGGCGCCATCGTAAAACCGCAAGTGCACGTGCAATCCAATGCGCAGACATACGAAGACCGCGACAATGGCGATCTCTGCGAAATCCTCCGAGTACTGGCCGGCCATCGCGATGCCCTTCAACTTGCACTGACCGCCATGTCGCAGGCGTGCACTACTCGTGTCGATGCAAATTTCTCAGTCATGCTGGAGACGGCGATCTTTCGGGTGCGAAAACGCATCGGAACTTGTTAGAAAGCTGAGGAAGGCGCGCCGGGCGCTTTTGCGGGTGTATCTCGCAGACCGAGTAGACAGGGTAGAGGATCGCGTTTGGTAGTGTCTGTTATAGTATCGATGCTAAAATCTACGTTACTTGCTCGGAAACAGGCGTACCGAAATCGTCCCCCATTTGGCACTGTCGAACTGGTATGCATCTTATCTGCGCACGCTTCAAACCGTTCATCGCCGAGTGCTGACCGTATGTTCGAGTGGCGAACTTAAGTTAAGCGCTGAGAATCCTAGCACAAGGGCACCGTTGCCGTGTTGATGTTTTGTGTCATTGCCCCTGGGTCAGTGCTGTAACTGCACCAATGCAGGACGCGTGTTGCGCGTCGCTACTCTGCGCGTGCCGTTGTGCCAGACCGACTGTTCGACGTTGCAGATAGGCATATCAGAGGCATGCCTCTCCTTTCAAGTGAACTGCTCAGCGACGTCAAACGCGCTAGAGGACAAATATTCGATTGCTGAGTTCAATTAGGAAGGCACGTGGGAGGACGGGATAACGCCGGGAGGGGATAGATTTGTTGTATTAGACTGTGTTGGACGAAGCGACCGGGGGTGCTTTGGAAAGGAGTGCAGAAGGGGTGAAGGATAAAAACTTGATATTGGAGGCTGTAGGAGTGGGGTGGAGAGCAGTAGCAGATGGGAGGACAGGTTCCTCTATGCTGGTGTGACTCTGGATATCGGTAGACGGTGGTGTGCACTAAATTATTTGAAAATGGTCTTGCTTAACTTATGTGATTGTGTTCTATTGAGATGAAGAGGGTGTATATAGGCATATGGTGGTACTCCGTATGAGATCGAGTATGATGCTTATCCTGCTGGAAAAATGGATGCATGTGGCAGTTGATGGGTGTAGATGAGGCAGTCCGGAACGCCGAAAAATAAAAAAAATTGCATGCAAAATCGCCTGTGATGGACTAGTAGCCAGAGCAGGTCGTTCCCGATCGCTCCGAGTTCATCCAATACTCCGTACTGTCCGCGCACCAATTTTTCCTCCTCGCCATGCACATGTACACATTCCATTAGAGAAATTAAAAGCCCAGGCATGGCTTCTTCTCTGCCGGTGCCTCTCCTTTCGTAGGGTCGTCTGTCCGAATATTCTTATGCCTAGGGAACCGGCTCTTGATATCTTCGACCGCGCTCTCGAGTTCTGGAAGTAGAGCACGTAGATTTTCTCTCGCCGAGATGTCCAAGTGTGGGGCGTGATCTGGTTCGACCAGGCGGTCCAGGGTGGCGACGAAGGCGTCGAGGCTGTCGATGATGGTTGTGACGAAAGATTCGAATGCCTTCTCGAACATCTTTTCTGCATGATTGACAGCTCTTATTTCGTAACGATCGAGCATAGTCATGCCATCTTTGTCTGGTTCGACAAGCTCCTTGCGGACGACGTTGCCTTGACGAGCGCGGTATCCGTTTCCGTTTTCCACCCCTAGGGCATCGCAGTAGACCGGTTTATTCATACGGGCAACAAATGAGTCCCGATCAGTCTCACGCGTGATGTCGACATGAGCCTCGTGAATCGCGTTCCCAAAGCTATCGCTGAACCCGATTAGCTTGCGGTCGATGGAGCGCGATTTCTTATTCCATTCATAAATTGCCTGTTCCCTGAGTTCGAATTCGCCATTGTAATCCTGTAAAGAAGTTGTGATGCTCTCTAGAACGTCTTTGACGATGAGATCGACGGAACTTCGTAGAGTCGGTTTTACTGCGTCAACACGAAGCTTCCAGTCGTCTACATCAGAGATGAACACGGATAGCATATGCCAGTTGAGATTTCGGCGCCCATGGGGGCATATCTCGCCAACAGCTTTTGAATTTGTTTTCCAGAGGATACCATTGTCACACATGGTCTTTCGAAGCGTGAGCCAGTGCAAGGGCCGGGCCCACAAGTCGATCACTTTTTTGACCTGCTCAAGACGGGTAGCTTTCACTGCTGGATCTGTCCAAATCTTGGGCAACAGGTCTGCACGTAAATCATCAAAAGCGTTTTGCAGTGTAATTTGAATGTCCGAAATGCGTGCTTTGACTCCTAGACGAGTGGCGGTGTACGCAGGATCTCCTTCGTGCTTCTTAAGAGCAATCTTGGCCTTGTCCACGAGAGTGTCCTCAAGCGCGATAATGCAATGGCGATGATACCTTTCGAGATTGTTGTCCGAAGGGAGCTCAAGTAGAAATTCCCGAAGCTGGGGAATAGATGTCATTGAAGCACCCCATCCTGTGCGGGCTCGCACACTCTTCTTGTTTATGAGTCCAAGCATTTTGACCGCAGCGGTGAAGAATATGTTGAGACTGGGGTAGGTCGTTTGAAGAGCTTCTCGGATCTTTGCTTCACGCCGTTCAGTGAATGCTTTCGTTGCTTGGAAGTGGAGATAGTTCAAGTACATGTTTATACAGTTGACTTCTGGGCCGACTTCAGTGCCAGCTTCTTCTTCATCAGTGCTGTCCTCGTTCGCGAGGCCTTGGAGTTGTTTCTTCTTAGCCTTTGCTTCATTGCACCATGTCGCAATTGTCGAGAAGGGCTCATCGCAATTGGAGGAAATAGGTCGTGTGCGAGTTTGGATTGGTCGAATTTTCGACATAGAAGTCCAGCGCTCTACGGACACTCTCGAACGGCGGGGCCAGGTAGGAGTAGCAAACAGTCTGTTATTTCTACTAACTCAGTCTAAGACTATCATGCGTAGGAAAAAAAATATAACCTCATGATGGTCCGTTTAATTTCGCAGAGTTCACCGTCTCAGAGATCCAACAGACGCCTGGCCATCCTTCTCTGCCCGCCTCATACCGATTAATTTTTGAGTCTTCATTGACTTCACCATGTTAATTCTGGCCACAAGTGGAGACTGCAAGAACAAACAATTGGTTGATCATCTTTTAAGAATAGATAAAGGTGTGATTGAGCGCTCTTGCAGTCACTCCATCAACTTGACTCATACCTAGCAAAGTAACGTTGTGCCTTCGATTGGAACTTCTCATTATCTCATGATATGAGGACCGTTTGCCTCGAATACCGATCGAACTTGTTCGGACCGCTATTTTCGCACATAACGGATGCACGCCGGAAGCCGGAAACCACAAACGAACCCACCCTCCAAAATTGGTATACAACTCCATGGTCTTCATGTTTGAAGACAGCACCACCTTCTGGGGCGATCTCAGAATCACGGGAGAGAATGAGTCCATGGTTCTCCCAAAACCTAAATTTTCCACCAACACACCAGGTACCGAGTACAAGAAGAACGATTTGCAGATCTCGGTGTGCAGGCCCGGGACCGAAATTGAAGTACCCATCACCTACGTAATCGCCGTCGCTGTCTTCAAGTTCGTAGCCGTAGCAGTTCAAGCCAAGTTGTGCGTACTTGATCTGACGAGCGAAAGTCTCGGTTCTTGCACGGACTGGAACAATCAAACCTCTTAAAACCAGCGACCCGGAAAAGCTACTCGCGGTAATTGCATTTTCTCCAGTAGGCTCCACCATTCCGCAGTCAACTACTTCTGCGTCAAAATTGGTATCTCTCAGCCTGAGATTGTCAATATCGTAGTAGCACGGTCCATCTACACTTGACCAGCTCCATGACGGGCTTGCTAGGTCCGTGTTCATCTGAGGATACTCCAGAGTGTTTTCTTCGTCGGGACGTGGCAGCAGTAGACTCCGCCAGAGGAGACCGCGGAGAAGATCTCCTTGCCATATTCCGCACAGGAACTCGTCTTTCGCCAAACTCGAGAACTTTGCTGTCAAGCCGGAGAGCGCAGGAAAGTAATCGCTTTTTCTTGTGAGCTGGCGGCGCGTATACTCCTTGACCAGCTCGAGCCACTGCCACTGAGGTGAGCCTTCGATTGGCTCTAGCATGATATTAGGTGGCCAAGTTCCTACCTCCTCCCGCCGATCTGAAATTGTCTGGTTTCTATCTGAATCGTAGGGGTGATAGAAAGCTTCTTGTATACTCGGAGGCTGATGATGGTAGATGCATTCTGCGATAGCAGTGTCGATAAAGCTTTGATTACGTCTTTTGTCAGCCTCCATGACGGCCAATTGCCATGCGGACGGCTTATATTCCGAGGGTCTCTCGTTTATGTCAGGGAGTTCCATAGGAGGCATTGGCATTGGAGGCGGCAAGGGGATTTGTGCGGCATGTGCAGGCTCAATAAATTGCCGCTTGAAGCTTGCCAGTGGGTATTCCTGAGGATTCAATCCTCCTTCCGCAAGTCCGCATGTATTACACTCCCAGAAGCACTGATCCTCCCCAAAATGGATGATTCGTGGGGCCAAAAGTCGCTCCTGTAGAGTCCATGCTCGTGTACTCAGTATGCCATCGACAATGCTCGCTTTCCAACCCTGGACCTGTCGCCTCAAATGAACAACTCCTACTGCTTCCATGGATTCGTCCTTGTAAGGTATCGTCCCCAAAGTATCCATTTGCTTACGTTCATGTAAGAAGCCGCTTGCCGTGTCCTTGGCGGCTGCGGCTGCAATAGTAAGAAGGCAGCATGAGTAGTACGAACCCATCTTTTGGGCTTCGCGAAACCAATCTTCTTCACTGTCCTGTATGATGCAAAGGCTATCGATCCAAAGGTATTTGATTTGTAAACAACGGGAGAGAACGATGGCGTCTTTGAAATTTTGCGGAAGCTTTGACCAGTTTAGACTGGTCATGTGTGCGCTCAGGAGCGCTGTCGTTGTTTTGCAAGGGGTCAGACCACCCCAACAGTGACTGAGACAGGCGTAACGTTCATGCATGCCGGCGCTGTCAATGAGCTTAGGTGGATCTTGGAAGACATCGATTACACGGGTTGGCAAGGTTCTAGGTTCTCCGGAGGGGCAACGTTGATGCTTTGTAGCGCATGTGTCGATCCATGTGGTGATGCGGTTTAGGTTTTCCTCGCTCGTCGGGCTGGGAGAGATGATCCGACCAGAAACATGTGTGCTCTTTGCTGCTTCATTTTCTATCATCAGTCAGCCTCTGAACTGCCTTCTCAGTATATTCCATGTCACCTTCGTCAGTAAAAATATCGTATCGTACGAAAATGCCCTTACGGCTCAGGTCGCTCGAGAAATCTGATCTTCCAGGGCTACTTGAATCTGTATCACACTTGACTACCAAGTGTGTATATGCATGAACTCGCTGAGTAACGCTGAAGGTCCCAATCGTGTTGACAATTTCCTCTCCTGAAGGCACCCATAAAGTTATCGATGTCGTTGCACCGAGTGCGGCAGCTTCTGCAACAGTATTTGCTGTTTCGGACTTGTCAAGAATGCCTCGCACAAACAACAAGCATAGCTCGCATCCTGAATCTGCAGATAGCTGAAGTGCCTTAAAGGTAGGATGATGACGATAAGGCGCTCTTGTTCGATAACTTTCACAGGACTCTGCAAGGGTTCCCGCCACGGTCAGATCAATGTCGTTGCATACAGTGCAGCGCATTTCGAGTCCAATGTAAGTGAGGAGGAGGAGGAGCAGACTTTTTGGTTACGTACGGTACAATGAGGAATTTACTCAATTTTAATCTTTCGCGACATTGAGTTGAGCGGAAATGCACGATTACCGGTATTCAGCATCACACAGCATGTCGGGTTTCCCCCACGTCATAGTGGCGTCTTGTCTGGGCAAGACTGACGAATTGCAAGCAGCGGGACGCACGATGGCGGAAGCCACAACATGGGGGCCGAACAGCAACCGTAGAAGAGACCAGTCAGTGTACATATTGGGGAAAAGCTCGAAAGGGTACGACTTACCTGCCACCGCCACACGGATCAAGTCGTAAGACATTCCAAGGGCATTTTGGGAGGCTGAAGAGCGTGGCCCAAATGAAATCACACGTCAAAGCTTTGTAATGAGCAAGCCCTTAAGGATTGGGCGCGTCGTTGTCTGCTAGATAAAACATTAAGGATTATCTTTCTGACTACAATTTTCACAACAGTCTGTAATATTCTGAATATAGGACTACGCATATGTACGTAAAGAAATATTCGTGCTATGAAACTAAGAGAACGGAGTGACGACCACACTGCAATCCCTCGCTCCTTTGTTGTATGTACTTTAACGAGGAGGATGTCTTGCGAAGTAAGGGTCTATGTAGGAGTCTCGGGAGCCTTGTGTGGTTGGATGCTGATATGTGAGAGGATATCGAATGGTTGGCATCTCCTCGGCTATAATATAGGGTGCGGTTGGAGAGTGATAGCTCGGTGCTGAAGGAGACGGCTGGGACGGAAATGGGTAGTTTGGCTGTTGAAAGGCTCCCTGTTGAGAACCCGGCGACGAAGCGATCTGGTCTCTGCTCTCTGGAATACCCTGGGTACCGTTGGGCGACGGCATTCCAACCCATGACATTGACGTGGGCGACTTCGTTTCTTCCACAGCCGGTGCGGAAAGTTCCGTAGGTTGGGTAGGTTCACGGGCTGCTTTGCGCCTTCTCCAGCAAAGGCAAGAGAGGAAAATTACGGTAATCATGATGAGGCCCCCGACAGCTCCTCCAACGGCGCCACCTATCACGGCTTTACTGTTCGATTTATGTTTCGGTGTCTCTGAAGATGTTGGTGCCGGGAGAGTTGTACTTGAAGTCTGTGGCAGATATCGCGTGGCAGTCCTCGGAGACGGAGTGTACGGGCGTCCGAGCTGTGTTCTCATATCCGCATGAGCCCATCCACCGTCCGGCCCCAGGACAGTCGCGCCACCTGTCGGACCTCCACCTATTGTCTGAGCTATTTCTGGAGGGACCGTATATGTTGTCTGCTTCGGATCAAAAGCTGCCCATTACACAGTCTCGTTCGCTTTTCCCAAGAGCAAACCATGTTGGCCGAAGACTGGAGGAACGTCACATTCAGTTGTGTTTGGAAAGGTTCCACCCATTATTATCATTTGAGATCTTCCAATTATGTTGCATGTGGACGAATGATGGGGACGAGGCGGGCCAGGACCGTCTTCGGGCCTCGGCCAAAACTTCGAACACAGTTAGCCATACCCAGTTCAACAGGTCTATTCAATAAGAGATTCTGTATCCATTCAGTGTATGAAGATACCTGAAGACAGTAAATTGGCCTTGGTGAGAGTAGCAGGGATCATGAAAACATGGACTCACTTTGATCCATTTGAATGATGGTAGACTGAGTATATATACGTCCCCATATCCGGATCCTTCGCCGATTGATGCGCCGCCAAAGAGGTATCTAGGTGCGTTATCAGTACAATTTAGTTGCGCAAAGTTATGACATGAACAGACATGTTGTAAGACGACCGGTCATCCGCCCATGTAGCATCAGCACAGAACCGACGGCGGTCCTCTGGCACATCCCCCGTCGCTGTTTCCTGGTACCAATGTTGATTTACAACATCGTAGAGAAAAATGTCGCTCATCGGTACTCCAACTGTTGTCCCGTTGTCGGCGATCTGTATGCCTCCGAAGTAGACCAAGATACCTCCATCTCCAGCAGGAAGGTAGATCATGACTCCTTCCGCGCGAGGTACAGTGTCCGGTCCAGAACGGTTATTAAACCCAGTGTTATTCATGTCGTACACCAGCAGTGTCGAAAGCATTGTTGGATCGCCATAACCTGGGACCGAATTATTCGTAAGCCATCCGCCGTAGTAGAAGCCCAGCATTTTGTCTTCGACAACAACGCCAGCACCTAATAATGTCAGTCCTATGGCCGACAATCTGGTAGGACGCTTACCCCAAGACGATCTCTTGTAGCCCAAGGTGTCTACGTCCGATACGTTCCATGTGTTATACGCGATATCGAAATACCATAGCTTGAACTCTGTGGGTATCCAATCACGATACTCTCCACCGTATAGGTAGAACAGTTTGTTCGGACTGTCGGACCAAAGTATTCCACCATTGACCGAAGGTACTGTAGCATTCTTCGTAAGAATGTATTCTTGGGGGAACCCCTGGTTGTTCTCATCGAGCTCGGCATTCTTCAGCCAGGTGCCTAAATGTGTCAACTGTTAGCATTATACCATAGCAATGCTTGTTCTCGTCATAATGAACGGGCCTCTTACTTGTAAGATTACTTGGGTCATCGCCCCACTCGACCAACCCTCCGTCGATATAAAGCTCACGATCGACAAGAGTTGTTTGATGACCGTATAGGAAGCAAAAATCTTTGAGAGGGTCCTTTTGCTGAATTGAGGGTCCAATTAGCGAGAAACTCCAGAGAACCAAGTAAAAAAACATCATATTAGAACAGTAGGGCGCGCAATGAGAGGTAACAAGTGCCAGCCTCGTCCGAACAAAATGCAGCTCACAGCCTTCTTGTATATTCTCGATGAGATTACGTATGACACGGGTGGCGAATATCTACCTCTTGACATCACATAGCGTACTATTGCCTGTTGGAGAGTTTCTCCCCACCCTATAGGGGCGCCGGATACAGACAAGGCTGGCGAATTGCAAGAAGCCGGACACGTCGATGTGCGACACTTTTTGCCTTCTTATCAGTGCCGAGCGCCCAGACGCTTGAGGAACAGGAGAGTGGATGCGCATAAAGTGTTACGATTCGTCCTCTTGAGCGAGAGAGTCATGTTGAATGCAGTGCTTCCAGCCACAATAGAAGCCACAACATGGGGGACGAATAGTAACCTTGAGTAGAACCAATCAGTGTACGTATGGAAAAAAAGACGGAGAGAATATGACAGACTGAGGAAATTCTATATCGAGGCGCTAGAATTTCAGTGTTACTTATAGAGCAATGGAGTCGTGAAATCGTGTATATAAAGACGTACGGAAAGAGCCGTGTCGAGCTGCGGACATTGATATCTCTGCCGCGGCGCCACAGAGAATCCTTCGTATGCACAGACACGATAATACCGTTAGGCAAAGACCAGGATCACTCATTGGCTGCCTGGTCGCCTTGTGTCTTGGGAGATGATCGTGCACTAACGCGCCGCGAAGATCGGTGTTCTAGGCCAGTGAACAGAACCGCTCCACATATCCACGTGGGGGCGATCGGGACTATCTGATCTTTGTTTCAGCCTCCTCAAAACTTACCTTGCACTATTCATACAACTTAAAAGCTGCACTTACATACGACCGAATCTCCCTATGAGTACTCATTGGACAGCATGGGCTAGTCTCAAGGATCTTATGACGATGAAGAGTTTGAGCGAAAGCGGGATTCACAAGCAAAGTTGAGATGGCTCTTACGCAAGGCTGCACAACACGACTTCTGCTCTCGTTCAACTGGCGCCTACCCCGCCGTCTAAGAGAAAACCTTGCGGCCTGTTGCGTGCGGGCCTCTCCTTGTAGACAATTTTTTTTTTCGCGGTCTTGTCTTTCAACACAGCACTTCGTTAATTAGTTGATCTCTGAGAGGGGCTGGACAAAGGCAAAATGGGAACTTACCTGGATTTACAATACCAGTGAAGGAGTTTGCGATGTGTCAATGTGCGTATGTGCGAGTCACTTGGAACTTGTTTGCTAAAAGCAGTCTGCATTCAGGAAATACCTACTCACAAGTATTCTGACAACAGGGCCAGACTTTCAGCGATAAACGAACATGAGTATATTGCTCGAAAGAGCTCATTCACGTGCGCCTTAATGCATCAATCGCCTTTTTAAACCCATCAACAACCCAGTGACGAACCCTGCTGAAAACACCCTCTCTCGCTTGCCCATTAGCGTCCCCCCGGCGGGATCTGCGTTGGAACACCCTTCCCAAGCGCCAGCGTCGGTCGCTTCCCTGGCCACTGTCACTAGCAGCGGCCAAGTTAGTTGATGAGGTTCTACGGACATGGAGGGTCCCAAGCCAATCGTCGCGCCAGCGTTTCGCCCTTAGGAGAAAGACACACCCGTTTTGCGACCCCTCCTCCTCTATCATCAACCTCATCATTCTCCATCGCTGCAGGCCAGCGTACACAGGTGGCAATTCATCAGTTTTTACCCGCCCACCTCCCTCGGCGCAACAGGCAGTTTTAGCAGGGGTGGAGGAACCTTGAAGGATTTTGGATTTCCAGCGTTTGATTTATTTGTTTCTTGTGCTTTATCGTATATAGTCCCGCAGGCAGAACCGAGCCTGGTATCCGAGCATGAGCAGGTGGACTATCAGGCGTACAGGCTCTACAGCCTCACAATCAGCAGCGTACACCCCTGATCCGGCTAGCCCCCTGTCCTACAAATCAAGCCTCGGAGACCCAGCTCGATCGGAGCCTACGCCACCAAATCAAGCAGTAAAACTACTACTCTGCCCCCTCCCCCCTTTCACTCGCTACCTACCTGCATGGGGGCCGGAAGACGACGTAGATAGTTACCTAACAGAGCTTATGTAATGAACATAGATGGATGGGTCGCGGATCTACCGGTAAGAATCTCCGGTGCCAAGAATCGCTGGCTTAGAGGCGTCCATTTCCGGAGGCAAAAGCCCCCAGATATGGAGGCATCTAAGCCAACCCAACATCGTTTATGGGGAAATATTCTCGTCCCAAAAGTTCTCGTTGTTTGTGATATCCTATGACTTCTGTAAGTGACGCCCCTCAGTTGAAGACTCAACCACTCACATCATTTTTATTAACAATCAAAACGATTTTGTTAATACCGTGGGCACGGATAGAATCATCAAGTTGTCGACGCAATTCGTTATTGTCCGTGGTACGGGCCGGATCGGTTACAATCAACTCCAAATCCGCATATCGTCTCATTTTGTCGATTGCCGTTGCTCGCACATGGTTTGAGTCTCCGAGGCCTGTTCGATTTTAGCAAGGTTGTCCACTGTCGATCTTTTTCTAAACTTACCAGGGACGTCAACTAAAACTATGTTGTTATTCACTAACCTATCACTAGTAGCAATGTCCATAAGTTGAATAATTGGCCAAAGTGCATTTGCTCGAGCACGTGTTCTTGCGAGCTCGATGTCCTTGACGTTCTGGAAATGGGATGAGCCAGTGTTCTCGGCTCCGGCTTCGCTAATGCGTCGTTCCGTTCTTGCGACCAGATCTTGAAGGGCTTCGCCATGCTCGATTCTTTCGTGGATGAGTAAATGCTCCCAAGGTTCCATAATCTTGCTGGGAAATGATGTTGATATAATGGCGAAAATATTCTTTGCCGCATTCCAGGCAATCTTATAACCCGCAACCTCCACTTCGCTGTCATCCAATGAAAACAGTTCGTGCTCGTACCTCGAGAAGTCGTCAAGAGCTCTGCTCAGTACTTCTCTAATGCTCTCCGTGTTTAAATAGTGGACGTGAATACCACTAGTCTTGGAATCAGTAGCGTCCAAGTTAGAATCTCGATGCACGAATCTCGTCATGAAGCGGGTGCAGGCGTCACCTCCTGAGGACGACTCAGCAAGTCCGGGACGAGAGAGTAGGGAATTGATCAGAGAGCTTTTGCCGGCTGACATCTTTCCCGTTACGACGACAACGAAAGGTTTGCCGGGAGCCACTTGTTGAATCTGCTGTAGGAGTTCGAGATAATTATGCATCTCAGTGTCTGAGGTTTTCGCACTTAGGAGGGCGCCACTGGCCTTATTGTAGATCTTCTTGAGCGCTGTGTCGATATAGTCCTTGTTGAAGCGATACCACTCGTTGTCTGGGAAAGGCTCTTTCTCAAATTCATACCTCGATTGGGACGTCCCTTCTCGACTACCGGTAGTACGTTTATTTCTTCGATTCCTTCACTTGTTTTGCCCATTTCGGCTTTGAGACTTGATTGAAAACTCTCCAGTGATTCGATCCCAGATATTTCGGCCATGTCGATCTTATGGAATCTTGCTTCTAGGACGCATACGAGGATTTGAGGTGACGGGAGCAGTCAAGATTGGCGTGGAACGAAAGCCGAAGGGTGATGTCAACCTGTGTTTCGGCCGGTTGTGCCCTATGGATTTGTCGAACCGACAATAAGATCTCTGTGGAGTGATAATGTGGCCTACTAGCTTGTTATTTCGAAAGATAAAAGTGGGAAATGAAGTGAGGCATTCACTTTCGTAATCGCCTTTGGTAGGAATGAAGCCTTTGAACTATATACCGGTGATTTGATAGTTCTGGGTACCCGGACGAGTAGTGGTAACGTAGCAGGGTATGCAGGTTGGAGGTAGGAAGCGGTACAGCGGTCGAGTTGTGTACCTGTAAATAGTGGCCTGCATAGAGAGTAGGCTAGAGTGAGAGATACTTAGCAGGGAAAAAGATTAGCTGGACGAGCGGGGGTTTGCGCGGGAATAAGAATCAGGTAAAAGGGAAGAAGGTTACGCATGGGGGAAATGTTGTGAGAGAGCGACAACAACGAGAGTTTGAAAGGGATGGTAAAAGAAACTTAAATGAGGTTTAAGGCTCACACTTTCGACTATCACTTCATCCAATGAGATATTTGAGTAGTTATGTCCCGAAAATATCACTGGCTTCGCTAGCTTCAACTTGTGTTCATGTTTCGAATATCAGCTTGAGTCGATGTGGGTTGAATCGAACAACTATCTCGCGAGGCTCAGCGTGCTGGTCAATTTGTCGCATCTCGCAGTCTTCAAGAAGGATTGCTGACAACCAAGCTGCACAAAGGCTGGCATCTGTATTTGGAATGAATATGGGGTTGGGTGGATACAGGAGGCCAGTCAAGGTGCTTTGCAAAACTCGCACCCCTAATCATCCAATTCAAGACACCGTTATTCTGGAAAGGGCTATATTCGATATTCTCAAATAGGGGTGTAGTCCTTTTACGTGTGGGTTTTGGCTGGGGTTTCCAGCAGCGTTCACGGTGGATGACGGCGCCATGTCCTTGCCGTGGCCTCAGCCTACTACGCAAGAATATTCAAGCTGGCACAGGCAGGCTGAAGCAACAGTGTACCAGGACGGAAGACGTTGGTGTTGTGAATGCGAAGTCCAGTGCCGACGGTCCAATCCGAAGAGCGGCGTCCTTCACGGGTCCCGCCAAGCAGGGCAGCCTCGGCCAGCAAGCTCAAATGTCCGAGCGCCGATCCTTCTCGAACCTCCAGCTCATCTTTCTTTGCCTTCGTTTCTTCCACCACCACCACCGACGCCTCTCGCTGCTCCCCATCCACCGAAGACCTCAATTGCAACCGCCCATATCTCGTCTTTCCATCCTACCAACAAGATGCCTCGTCAACGTGGTGGAGCCGCTCCTCGCCGCCCGACGGCCGCCCCTGCACCGAAACCCGCGCAACCAGCTCCCGCCCGACAACACTCTACCGCCGCTGCCCCAACTCAGCAATCGGCCGCCCCTACCCAGCAGGCAGCCGCTCCTACGCAGAGCCAGGGCCCGGGCCTCTTCGGCCAGATGGCCAGCACCGCCGCGTAAGTATCAAAATCCCCGTATCCACTCCGATCCGATCCGCATCTCCCCAGCATCGCAATATCTAGCACCCAACCATACCAAAATATCAGAAGCTAACAACTCCACCACAGCGGTGTCGCCGTCGGATCCTCAATCGGCCACGCCGTCGGCGGCTGGTTCAGCGGCGGCTCCTCGGCTGCTCCCGCCGAGCAGCAAGACACCGACTTCGCGCAGCAGCACCAGCAGACGACCAACAGCCAGCCCACCGTCTGCGCCACCGACGTCCAGAACTTCCGCAATTGCATGGACCAGAACCGCGGCGATTTGACCATCTGCGGATGGTATCTTGATCAGCTGAAGGCGTGCCAGCAGGCTGCTAGCCCGTACTAGACCGAAGTCGGGCATAATGGGAGGGGAGGGGCAATGTGAATAAGGGGTGGGCGGTGGAGATATGGAATAGTGGAGGACTCTGCATCTGCATCTGCATCTGCATCTCGGACGGGGCCGACAAGTGGCTTTCTGTACAGTACTACAGCATCCCACCACCACTTTGAAATCCAGACATCATATCTGGTCCAAGCACAAAATTTAAAACTAAACGCATAGTATTAATAGGCTATCACTTCACAGCAATGATAACTACAGTCCGCCAAACAGGAATACGAAAATCCACCCAAGCAACATCGCGAATAAGCTCGTCTTCCTACCTCGCCAAAGCGCCGCGCCCCCACCCCTTGACTCCCCAGTCTTCGTTCGCTCATGCTGCACCCACGACGCCAGCCATTGCTCCAGGCTCCCATCTCCGTCTGTATCCCACGGTGAAGAGTCATCTCCCTCAGCATCGTCCTCGGCACCGTCCTCGCCCTCTCTATGCTGTGCCTTGTCATTATCCGAGGACAGGTACCACGATGGCGACACGAAAGTCGTTCGCGTGCCGCTGAGCGCTGCGTTTGGCGAGCTTTGGAGCTGCTTGTCGCAGGCGTCACAGTCGGTGTCGCTGTCTGAAGAAGACGATGCCGAGTCTGAGGTGTCGTAGTAGTGGCATGGAGTACGGCAGCAGCAGCGGCGACGTCGGCGGTAACAGGTCTTGCGGTTGTTTTTGCGGGCCGGCCAGCAGGCATCGCTGTCAGCGTCGCTGTCTGAGGATGATGTGCTAGACGAACCAGAGTCTGAGGTCTCGCGGTCGTGGTACGAGTTGTGGCGGCAGCAGTAGCAGCACCTACAGCACCTGCAACATGCCTTGTGGGTGTCGAGATCTTCGTCAGTAGAGGAAAATTCGTCTGAACAAGGTGCCCAGTCCGCGTCTTCGTCTTCGTCTGTCGAGGAAGAGTAGTCGCAAGTATCGTAACCTAAATCTGAATCGGAGCCAGAGGTGCAGCAGGAGCAGCAGCGGTAACGGCAACAGCAACACTCTTCCTCATCAGACCAATCCGAGCACGACCCAGTGTCACTGTTGTCCTCGCATTCAGTGCCAGAACTCCAATCGAAGCAACAGCTCTTTTCGTTCCCATCTTCTCCCTCTGTTCCCCAGCCACCGTCTTCTTCAGTTTCCGTGCCTTCTTCATCGCAATCACATGTGCGATGGCAACTGCAACAACAAAAACACCCTTCGCCCTCATCCCCCTCTTCCTTGCTATCATCTGTACCAAAATCCGTATCTGTATCCGTTGTGTCATTATCTGTCAGCTGACCAAACCCATCTGTATCAGATCCACTACCAGACTCATCAACATCCGTGTCCGATGATTCTCCATCTGTCCATTGACCCGGTCCGTCTGTATCAAAATCGGACAACTCGCCGTCTGTGAGATGCCCTGGCTCGTCCGTATCTGAACCACCATCTGTATCTGTATCTGTATCAGAACCCGACGGTTCCCACGGACCAGGCGGCGGTTTTGGTGGTCCGCCATCAGTATCAGTATCAGGATCAGGATCAGGCCGCTCCCATGGACCAGGCGGCTGCTTCTGCGGTCCATCTTCGGGGCCAGGCCGCGTGGTTGTCGGCGGTTCTGGTTCCTCTGGCGGTCGATAAGGGCCTGCGCTTGGCGTCGGCAGGTTCATGGGTATGTCTTCAATATGCAGGGCTTGACTGCTCGTCTTTGTTGGAGTGGGCACAACAACCTCGACGGCCATCTCGGGGCTCGTCCACGATGTTGTCGATGCTACTGATGTCTGAGGCGGTGCTACAGATTCGACGGCCATCTCGGTGCTCCACGATGATGTTTCTGAACTCTTTGAAGGCTGAGGCGGTGCTATAGATTCGACGGCCATCTCGGTGCTCGTCCACGTTGTTGTCGATGCTACCGAGCTCTTTGATGTCTGAGGCGGCGCCGGAGATTCGACGGCGATTTCGGTGCTTGTTGAAGACGTGGTGTCGGCGGGTACAGAGGCTGGGGTTGAACTTTCACCTGGAGAGTTAGATGTGACTTCGTTGATCTCTGGCGGCTGAGAGGTTGTGCTTTCCGCCGAGTCAATAGACGAGACACTCTGGGTTGATTGATCCGAGTCCGTTGGTAGGCCTGAGCTCTGCGTTTCGCTTCTGTCGGCGGGTATAGAGGCTGAGGTTGAACTTTCGCTTGGAGAATTAGATGTGACTTCGTTGATCTCTGGCGGTTGAGAGGTTGTGCTTTCCGCCGAGTTAATAGACGAGACACTCTGGGTTGATTGATCCGAGTCTGCTGGAAGGCCTGAGCTCTGTGTTTCGCTTCTGGTAGTGAGCATATCAGTAACAGATTCTTCGGCTTTATTGGAAGACCTTGCTGAAGTGGTTTCAGGTGCCTCTCCCTTTTGTTCTCCGGTGGTACCTGAAGAACTCGTTCGTTCGAGTGACTGAGAGCTCTCATCTTGATTTAAGCTGCTGGTTGATGTTGATTCAACATCCTTAAACTGTTGGTCTGTCATGGAAGTGCTGATTGTAGATAATGTCGATGAGACATCGAATGGAGTTGTCTGGTCTGACGAGGTTAAGCCAGGATTTTCATCAGACTTCGAGCTTGGGGTGATGGAATTGTCATCGGCTGATGATCGGGTTGACCCGTTCGGAGGTGGTGCAAGAGGTGTCGTGCTTGTCGACTGAGTAGTAGACTCTTGTTTCAATATACCGCTTGTTATTGCGATATCGTCAATAGCCAAGACTGTTGAGGTCTCCGATGCCGGCGAACTTGACGTGCTCTTGTCAGACGATACTGCTCTTCCCAAGCACAAGCTCACCTGAATTAGGCCACAGTGGGGAATCACAGTGGCCTTCAGGGTACAAATTCCATTTTCGGACCAAACGGCCCCCGCGCAGGTCTTTGATAAAGCGCAGAGATTCATGCATGCTAGAAATTCCACGTTAGTACGAATAATTGTGTCGTAATTGCCCCCTGTGAATTTTTGTCAGCATCAACCAGACAACTGCCTGCACTGCACCTACCTGGCGAATCTTCAGCGCACACGATTTCGAACTCCACTCCAGCTGGGCTTCGATATCTACCTCCATCTCCAATAAGACAACATCCAGCACCTTGAGAAGGCTTTGGAGGGCAAGATGACGACGAAGCCTTGGTGGATGTGGAAGTCGATGTAATGTTGGAACCGTCAGCGATGATGATAGGTGTGCTTGTGGGAGTTGACATGGAGATAGACGGATCCGTGATTGTGCGCGGTGGTGAACTGGTCGGTTTTGGAGCGCATAATCCATAGTCCAATTGGCATCCTCCACATTGCTAGTTCAGTCTGCTGAGAATATTGCGTCGAGCTGCTTACCTGCTTCACATGTAGCCCCATTGCCGCACCGCCCGTTCGAGCTACAGCAATATCCAAATTTGGAGCCCACGCAAGTAAATCCGCCCTCGGACCCCGTTCCACACGCGCCGTCCGGAAAAGTAGGTGGAACGCAACCGCCATACTCTCTTTGGCACCCGTCGCCGCAAAATATTGGTCCAGAACCGCATTGGCCATCCTCAGAGCAGCAGTTCCCATACTTTGACCCATGACAGGTTTTGCCTGCGGAAAGACCACATTTCCCATCCGGAGAAGTAGGTAGAGCAGTAGTGGAAGCAGCTGAGCTCGCTAATGAGACTGGAATAGAACTTGTTGACGATCCAGTAAAGGAAATCGGCAAAGTTGGCAACAAGCTGCCTTCTAGAATCCTCGGATGAGATCCAGATATTGTACTTGATGCGGCGCTACCGCTAGGTCCGCATGGCGATATCATACACACGCTTACTCCGACCAGCGGAGGCGAAGATGAAGCTGTGCCGCAATTTTTTCCAACGCATAAGCCCACTTCGACTATTCCAGGTCTAGAAGCCGTAACGCCGGTAGTCTTTATGATAGAGGAGGTAGACGAAGAAGTCGTTACAGGTATGTTTGAATGGCCGAGTGCAGTGGATGTTTTCCCGCAATTCAGTCCAATACACACCTCAACACCGAACGATGGTGTAAGTTCTAATCCTGGTGTTGTTGCTTTTATCATGGAAGGTTTTGCAGTAGACGATTTTTCGCAATTCGGTCCAAGACACATATCAATACTAAGTAAGGGCGTAGGCTCTAGACCTAGCTTTGTTGTTTTTACTGTGGAAGGTGTTGTAGTAGTCGATTTTTCACACTTCGGTCCAAGACACACGTCGATGCTGAGTAAGGGTGTGGGTTCTAGACCTGACTTCGTGGTTTCTACCGTGGAAGGTTTTGCAGCAGACGAGTTTTCGCAATTCGGTCCAAGACACAACTCAATACTGAGTAAGGGCGAAGGCTCTTGACGTGGCCTTGTTGCACCTGACTTCGGTGCTTTTACCGTGAAAGGTTTTGCAGCAGACGGGTTTTCGCAATTCGGTCCAAGACACAGCTCAATACTGAGCAAGGGCGAAGGCTCTTGACTTGGCTTTGTTGCTTTTACCGTGGAAGGTTTTGTAGTCGACGATTTTTCGCAATTTGATCCAAGACACAACTCAATGCTGAGTAAGGGTGAAGCTCCTGCACCTAACTTTGTCGACTTTGCTGAGGAAGATGTTGAAGGTGTCAAGGCTACGCTAGGTGAGGTTGTCTTTGGGATAGAGGCAGAACTCGCGGGAAGTGGCGAAGTGCGTGAGGTCGGCTCACACGGAGGCAACAAACATAGACTGACGCCAATAAGCGGAGGATTTGATGTCGCCGTGGAAACCGCAGAGTCCAATGTCGAGGCTTTACTCTGTGTAGCAGATGGAGGTCCTGCACCAGTGGAAATGGATAGCAACGAAGATGTCCTCGAATGATCGCAGGGCGGGAACAAACACATGCTGACTTCCACCAACGGGTGCGGAGGATTTGATGTCGCCGGGGAATTCGCAGAGTCCAATGTTGAGGCTTTACTCTGCGTAGCAGATGGAGGTCCTGCACCAGTGGAAATGGACAGCAACGAAGAAGATGTCCTCGAATGATCGCAGGGCGGGAACAAACACACGCTGACTTCCACCAACGGGTGCGGAGAATTAGAAGTAGTCAACAGTTCAGAGGAAGTCTTAGTACTGCTGTTGTTGTTTGGAGACTGAGGTCCTGCGGTCGAGGAGGTGGTTCGCAAAGTAGATGGGTTTCTCGTAGGCGGGCATGGAGGATCAATACATACTTCGACATTAGTCAAAGCTGAAGTTGATTTCGAGGATGTTGGAGCCGGGGATTTAGAAGGGTTCTCGTGTATCGACGTCGTACTAGGTTCGGAGCCTTGAGTTCCGGACGTAGTACTGCCACTGGGGATTGACCGAATCGTCGACACTTCCCTTCCAGTGCTCGTCGTTGTTGAGGATATTGAACCACAAGGTGGAAGAACACATATACTTAGGCTAACAAGTGGTGCTGTCGGCGATGACGAGGCTGTTAATTTTGATGAGGTAATCTCAGTGGAGATTGTTCGGGCAGTCGACGCGGATGGCAACGACGACATGTTCTCGCAGGGCGAGAGAAGGCACAGGTCCACACCAACAAGAGGTGTTTGCGATGATGAGGATTCCGTGTTTTGGGGTGAAGTGAATGGACTGGGCGAAGACCTTCCCGCGGAGACGGAAGATGTTGTCGGCCCACAGAAACCAAAGAGGCATATGCTGATGCCAATCAAAGGCCACTTGGTGAGAGAGGAAGTAGATGGGTGTGCCTCATTGGGCTTCGACCCATCTGATGATTCGCTTATACTTAGAGATGTGGCCGACGTCGGATGAACCGACAGAGTGGTGGTGGCTATATTCGACTGACCTGATACAGCCTGACTCGAGGTAGATTTGCCTCCTAATATGACATTCACAGTAGCACCGAGCAACGGTTTGCGTGTTGTTGACGTAATGCTTCCACTAGGCAATGCTGTTGCGAATGAGCTTTCGATACCAGCCGTGGTTGAAAAGCTAGTGCTTTCGCTCGTCGATATTCCAGATTGAGGGGACGAAGCACCCGGTTTCAATCCAATGCTTATACCAAAAAGTGGGCGATTGCTCGAAGGATTCCCCGTTATTACGCTACTTGATGTTCCGATACCGCTCTGTGGCGGGTTTGAGCTTGCTTTCGTAATCAATGTTGTTGGCAGCACTGGTACAGTGTTGCTTTGAAGTGTAGTGGGTTCAGATGATCGGGACCCTCCAAACTCAAGATTCCAACTCAGACTCAAATCGATTAGTGGCCGAGCAGAGGACACCATCGTGGTTGGCACTCGTGTACTGAAGGTAGTCCTTGCAATAATAGTTACAGACGATTCTCCATCTGATGCAGTCGTCTCATCGGCTGGCAGTGTGGATGCGGTCCTAGTGACAGAAATTTCTTCGATCTCGCTTTCTGAGTTCGATGTCGAAGCTGTGGGATTCTGTTCTGTTGTATCTTCTGCTCCTGTTGGTTTGGTGATAACTGAAGTCACAGGAATTGGTGAACTTCGGAAGGGAAGTGCAGCAAGAGTAACTTCGACCAGGTTATCTGTTGTCTGGAGCAATTCTGCACTAAGATCCAGCAATGATCTGTGTGAGGTGTCGGTAGAAGGTGAGATTTTCGTGGTTGTGTTGGTTTCATGCTCCCCTCCGATGGGTAGTAAGCCGAGCGTTGCTTCAATGAGGTTCTCGGTTGACTGTAATAAACCAATACTAAGACCGACCAAAGGACTCTGAAGACTTTTAGAAGGAACAGAGGTTTGTATGGCCAATGGAAGATCTGTTCCAGCTAAGACTTCACTAAGTAGAGTGCCCAGTTCAACAATTGGTAGTTCGGTAGTTGAATGAGTCGTTATTCCAGGGATCTCGATCGGCGGAATAGGAATCGTCAACGCACGTGTACCACTGCTTAACAGCCCGCTGGGCAGGCCGCTCAAACTAATAAGAGGAAGTTTCAAAGAAACAGCAGGCGCGGTTGATCTTCCTGATGCAATATCGGAGTCGGCAGGTGTCGGTTCCAAGATCTCAGATATTTGAGGCACTATAGGCGTGGTCCTCGAACTGCCCAGAAGACCGCTTAGTATTCCGCCCACGGTTATCCGCGTTGGAAACGATATGATGGGGGATTCAAAATTTGGGCGTGGAATAGAAGAAGTACCAGAAGATGCCGGTAGAGGGAGGGAGGTGATATCAGGCTCCAAAATTGAGGGAAGTTGAATACTCAATAATGGCGCAGGTACCGAAATCGAAAGCGAAGGAAGTATTGCAAAGCTTTTATCAAAGGGTGGCGCGCTTACTTCAATTTCAAGAATGGTACTTGTTGTTTGAAGGAGTCCCAAGCCGAGATCAAGTAATTTTGAATTTATGGCGACGGAAGGAGCTTCAATGCTCTGTATTGATGAAGCAATACTTGTCAATTCTGGACCATGAACAAGCTCAGAGGACATGGTAGCGGACACTAGGAGCGGCAATGTTGGCGAATCTATTTGTGTGGCAAGAATTGGTGGCAAGCTGGTAGCTATTGGCACACCCGGAATCAGTGAAGTTGGAAGGGAGAGCAATCCGAGACTGGCCTCAACAGGAGGTACGCTCAGACCAACGTCAACCAGATTTACCGTTGTTGGAAATAGTCCTTCGCTAAGACTTAGTAGTCCAGGTCCACTTTCAGAGGGATTCCAGATGATATCAGATGGTTCTGTCTGTATCCTAGAGCCTGGCGTGGAAGCTGATGGCGGAGCAGTGATGGGTATATCGAATGTTTTTGCTGAGCCTGAAAGACTTGGGCTCACTAATACGGGAAATGGTACTGTCATTTCCAAGGAGAGCAACCCCAAGCTCGCATCGATAGGGAGCAGACTTAGATCTGCATTGACAAGGTTCCCGGTTGTCGGAAGTAAACCCACGCTTAATTCCAGCAAGTCAGTCGAACTTGTAGCGGTAGACACTCCAGACGTCCTGGTAATCGTGCTTTGTTCGGACAAGGATAACTCGGTACTTGGGAAGATCAATACCGGAGTGGAGGGAATAGGAATTCCAACAAACGTTGGAAGGTCTGGTAGTAATGAAGCCGGTGTCGGTGATGCTTCGCCCAAACTCAGTAACCCCAAGCTCGTGTCGATGGGGCGTAAGCTTGCGGCAACATTGACGAGATTACCAGTTGACGGGAGCAACCCAATGCTCAAGCTAAGAGGGCCCCCACTTTGAATGTCAGGGATCAAATCTTGAGAGATTATTGGTATATTTGATGGCTCCGAACCTGGCAACAAGATTATTGGCGATGGGGGCTCTGCCGTTGGCAGAGTTGTCGCGGCAAGAAGACTGCCTATGAAACCGCCCAGATCAACAATAGAAGTGGGGGTAGCCAATGTTGATTCCCTCCCCGACTTAGATGCTGGGACGCTCGGAGTTGGCCCAGAAAGTATTGGAGTGACAACTGAGAGACTGCCGAGGAGAGACCCGAGGCTGGTTGACGCTTCTGGGATAATATTGGGCAAAGATAGTGGCGACGATAAATCTGGACCCGAGAGTGGAATTGAATTTTCAGCGGCTAGCGTTGAAAGAGGAGGCAACAAGGATTCGACCCCCAAGCTAGTAAGTAGACCACCTAGGTCGATTGGGGGTACCGTGAGGCTTGGACTGCTTGGCAATGGCAAAGTTGGTGTCGTGAAGAAGCTCTCAGGTCCTTGCGACTGAATCGGTGCTTCAATTGTGGATGTGATAGGCAACAGATTGCTAACGACTAAGTCGCTGAGTAAACCACCCAGATCGACGATAGACTCTGCTGTTGTCGAGAGCAAAAATGTTGGAGGTAATACTGATACCGGCACCTGAACATCTGGAATCGATGTGACCAGCAACAGGCTTCCGAGCACTAAGCTCCTCAAAGAATCACCTAGGCTAACCAGAGACTCAACCGCTGCGGTCGGCGTAAGCTTTGGTGTTGAAGGGACCGATTCCGGTAATGGAGAATTTGAAATCGTTGTCCTGGACAAGATGTTTCCAACCTCCAGACTGCTCAGTAGGTCTCCCAAGTCGACAGAAAACTCGATTGGTTCAGACGGAGGTAATAATGGTGTAAGGTCCGTTGGTTTTGGTACTTGGCCGGTCGGCGTCGACGTAACCGGAGCCAAAGCGCTCCCATCTAGTGATATCAATCCCACGCTAACGTCGACCGCGTTGCCACTCGAAGACGGAAGTAAGCCTATGCCAACATCGATGGGATTTCCAGTCGTCTGTAGCAAGCCCAGACTCAACGACAAAAATCCAAAAAATCCAGCATCGATTGTTGGTATTGATGTACTGGGTGTCGGAATAGAAGTTCCGACAGGAGATATCTCCGGTGTAGGAGGAGCAGACAGCTCCAGATCCATACTTGATAGGACGACGCTGCTTTCTGATACGACTGGATTGATATTACTGATGGCTTTAGAACTTGCCAGTGGAATGTTAAGCAGGCTAGTCTTGAAGATAGGTGCATCTAAACCAGCATCAATACTCAAGAGGAGACTTTGTAGAGCATTTTCAGCAACATTTGATGTTGTTAGACCAGGTTGTCCAGGGAGCGATGTGGGCAATTCAGGTGAAATGAGCAAATTGCTCAAGAGTGGAAGGTTATTTGATGGTACGCTGAGTCCAGACAGTAAACTTTCAGCAGGAACACTTAGAGCAATGTCGATGCGCGATGTTGCTATCGCTGGAGCAGATGTTGGAATGGAGCCTGGCGTAGATAATGGGAATGTATCTCCCAGTAGAAGACCGCTAAGCAGACTGCCCAAATTTGCCACAGGGATTGTAGTTAACGCGTTGCCTGTAGTTGTAGGGGAAGCGAATGTGGCGACCTGCGTGGAAAGTGGACCAGTAAAAAGCACAGTCGAAGATGTCCGAAGTGCACTGGAAACTGGGGCCCCGCTAGTTGCAAGACCACTGAAGAGTCCCCCAAGATCCAAGAGAGGTGCTGTCGATAGGAGTCCGCTTGGCGTGGCGAGTACAGAAGCTACTGGCAAAGGCTGGCTGGGCAAAGTCGAAAGTGCCGATAGGAGGCTCGTTGGCAGTGCATCACTTGTGACAAGCACACTGACAAGGCTGCCCAGATTGATAGATGGTCCTTCTGGAGAAAGAATGCTTGGGGTCGATAACACCTGAGTGCCGGAGGAGAGTAATAACCTAGATGTGGCGATGACCGACGTGGAGGGGGAAAACCCTGATACTAGAGTTTCCAAGCCACCAAGCGATGCTGGTAAAGATGATGTGCGTTCTGCTGAGGACAAAATTGCCGCAGAGTTTGACCTAGAACTCGAAGGTATCAAAGTTGGTTCCGCAAAGGGCGCACCTAGTATGCTCGTAATACTTCCAAAGAGACCGCCAACTGTACTCCCTAGATTTGCGAGCGGCGCAGAGGATGTGGAGGATGTTGACGCTGGCACCAGTTCCACGGACGTGGGGAATCCAGGAAGTTGGGTTGAAGCAGTACTTGTTAGCAGTGCGATTGCATTTGAAACTGTGGCAGTCACTCCAATGAAACTACCAATCAAGCTAATGTTCGTAGCTGGAGTTGAAAGCGACAGAGGATTCGGACCGGTTACCCCAGAGACGTCAACCGTCGCTCGAGAAACCGAGAGTGACGAGAGGGTTGGAAGAATAAGTGAAGACTGAAGAGTCTCCAAATTGACGCTAATATCGACGTGCGGTGGTTGCGAGAGTGTCGTAGTCGGCGTTTTAGGGATTGAGAGCGAGGAAGACAGAGATGGCATACTGACTGCTGAGGATCCGAACACAGCTGAATTCAGAGGCAGTGTTGATGCAGATGCCACGATGGTAGGAGATACTGCAGATAGCGCAGAACTAACTAAGGGGTTTCCAAAGTTGATGCTCAGTCCAACGAGAGGTGGTTGTAACGACTCCGTAGCTGGCATCAAAGGGGTCGAGATTGGTAAAGATGGTACCAAAGACAATGCACTTGAGCCCAATGACCCAACACCTACAGTAGCCTGAGTCGGGATCGGGGTTTGCGAAGTGACTGAAGACACAACAACAGGTAGTGTCGAGCTAGTCCTTGCATTGCTAAGATTGTTGCTGAGATCAAGTAGTGGGGTTTGCGAAGATGGCAGAGCCGATACCGTAGATACTGCAAGCACTGAAGAGGATGGCGAGCTCGTGCGTATCGGGTTAGTCGACGATATTTGATTGCTTGAGCTCGATAGTAATCCCAAAGCACTACCCAGGTTTGAAAGGATATTGCCGGACCCGTTTGTAGTTGTAATACCAGTAGTAGGAACACTGATACTGGAAGACACCGCTGGAGAAGCAGAGCTCATTAATGGTGAAGTATTGCTATTGGTTCCAGGTACAGACGTCTGCCCGGGATTCGAGATTGGAGAGGAAGACGTGTTGATCGAGGAGACTCGCGTTGTGCTCGATGTGCTCGATGTGCTCGATGTGCTCGATGTGCTCGATGACGATGCGACTGAATTCGCGCTGGTGGAGGATGTTGGCGTCGATGTTGATAGAGTCGATGGAGTGGATGATGATATCGAAGTAGAAGGTACTACAACGACCGAAATCAATGAAGCGACAACGCCTGATCCAATACCGATATTCGTATTCATGCCGAGCAGTTGATTTCCAGCAGTTGCGATCGTTGCTGCTGATTGTATTGAAACCTTCGTCGAAGAAGTCGAGGGGCTTATTTGGGAAGGCCCAGCTCCACCCGCCTGGGAAGATAAGTTGATTATAGATGTGCTCAGGCTTGACGGTGACTGTGCCAGGCCAACAGAACTACTCTGCTGTACGTTCGAGGAACTCGGTGTTGCCAAGGACAATGACGGACTGCTCGATGCTGCCGAAGACACCTTCATTGTCGATAAAGACGTGACTGGGGTGTTGATAGGAACCAGAGCGATCCCAGCATTCAGCGTCACTAGAGATCCCACAGCACTGATTGTAGATCCTAATACCCCTCTGTATCCCTTCAATGAGCATCTCTGCGTGACCTTGTCGTAGGTTGCAGCGATGCAGGAGCGGCTCCCAGTGCAGAAGTCCGCGCAGTCTGATAGCCGTAATGTCATGAAGTATGTGAGCTCTATCAATGACACGTCGGTTTGGCAGACAACCTGGTATTGACGCTCTCCGCTTGTGTGAGTTGTTCCGTTCGTATAGACATAGCCGGCCGCGTCGCTACAAGTTGATGGCGTGATGATCCCGGACAAATTGATAGGAAGTAACTGTGGTCTTCCGACTGCGAGCTGCACGAAGAGTAGCCATATTAGGACGTGTCGAAGATTTCTCCATGAAGAAAAAGAAGGAAATCTTTCGAACCCAGCCATCTCACATGGCTTCGCTGAGAAAGCGTAGGGCTGCCAAAACCGCGAAACAATAGACAAGGAGTGAAAGATTATGTGCCGGGAACGACGATTGGCACAACTAGAACTGTAAAGACAGTCGCCACAGGGCAGATTGGGGATGAGGCAGTATTGCTGTCAGAGCCATGTTGATACCAGCCATAGAATCATAGCCACTATACGCGTCCATGTCCCGCGAGCGCGTCTGAACGTGTTGGAATGTGGGCAGCGGCCCGTAGGCCCCGCCGCATGGGCATTACTAAAAACGTGAGGGAGTTGGGATAGATTTCCCGCCCAGTTTCACGGCGGCTAACTGAAGGTATGTGCAGCGGGTGCGGCGCCCAATCCAAGTAGAAGGACTGCTTTTATTTGGTGAACCAAAAGGTAATTCCTCCCCGAGATGACCCAAGAGAAGCGAAGAGTATTAGCAAGGATGCTGCCTTGCCATTATTTGCTTTCTTACTGGTGTGGCGACTGTATTCAACAAGCGCCGTCGAGCACTTAGCACGCGTGCGGCAAGGGAGTCGCATGCCAACCCTCCACCACCGACTTTTGTAAGTGTCCGATTCTTTGCTTGATCAAAGTTTGGCAGCGCGTGACTTTGTGCTGTCCACTCGTCGACCCTCGTCTGCTTGCTCTTTTACCGTGAGATCTGGAAATTCGGCTGGCCTAGCAGCAACACATTAGCTTGGTTTAGAGATGGGAGGGTTAAGAATCCTGAGCGGCCCGAGGCGGCGGGTGTCACTACCAAGGGTGCCGCCGCGCTGGTGCTCAGGTAAGGTACACTATCCAGAAGTCGCCGACGAATGAAAATCAAGGCGAGCTGCAGCTATCAAAGAGGGTAGCTGCAATGATTGGCCAGTGAAGGTTATCGTCGACGGCTTTTGGTTAGATGGCGTGCCAACACTCCTGCAAGACGTACATTATCCTTCTCGGTTTCGACCCTGGGATCAAACTGTACTTGTCAAAATCAGTCACCCCGGTCTTCCTCAAGAAGTCCTCGTCGAGCTCAAGGCACCCGTTGACCGTCGATGTCGGCGCCCGCAGCATGGCGAGGATGGCATCCGAGTATATTGTGGGTTTCCTCAGATCTTTCCAATTCTCTTCGCGGCCCATGCTCTCAGTCGCTGCCGACTGGATCGCCGTGGCAGGCCAGATACTTGTAATGGCCATGTTCTTCTTTCCTTCCCGTTCCCAATCCATCGCCAACCCTTTGGTCAGAATGCTCATTCCGACTTTGCCCATGGCATATGCGGTTTTACCCCGAAAGAATCTTGAATATATGGGTGGGCTGACAACAATCACCCTACCTTTCCACCCGTTGTCTCTGAATCTGGGTAGGCAGGCCTGAATCGTGCCATATAGACCCTCTACATTGACCTTCTGCATTAACTGGAACCTCTTCATGGGTGTGTTTTCCACGCTTGCCCACCATATGGCGCCAGAATTGTAGACCAAGATATCGAGCCGGCCGTAGATGCGGATGGTCTCGTCCACCATGCGCTGGATGCTATCGAAGTCGCGCGTGTCGACGGTGACAGCACTAGCTTCGAAGCCGGCTTCTCTTATCTCGCGCTCAACGGTGCTGATGGTGGATTGGTGGGAGTTGGGGTCGGGAGGGAATGGATGCGCCTTGGATGCGTCGGACGTGGTTTTTGCTGCGACCACGACTGCGCGTCTGTTAGCAAGCTGGGAGAGCTGGTGCGCGTGAAAACCGACCGACATAGCCACTCCGAGACAAATCAATGGCGAGTTGTCTTCCAATGCCGCGTGAGGCGCCGACGATCAGAGCAACTTGCGTGGTGGATGAAGCCATGGTGTTGGTGGCTCTGAGGGGTGAGTTGTCGCATGCAACGGTCATTTACGTGTCAATCCGTCGTTTGGCGCTTTTCAGTCTTTCTCGGAGCTCCATGTTATTTACGAATTGACCTAGCATCCTCGGCCTCGGCCTGCACTGAGAAGGTTGGGGAATTGTAGATGTGAGATGACGCGGATTAGTGATAGATGCCCAGCTCCAGAGTGCCTCAACCTCGGCAGCCAAGGGTGGAGCTTCCCCATGTCTCAAATGCCGCCTCTTCCCGCTCCCATAAAATTATCTCGCGACTCTGAACCCTAACAAATACCTTCTGATTAGATCACGAACATGTCAGGCAAGATTACGTGTTACTTGGACTGCGGTAGGTTATTGGTAGCTCGGAACGCTCCTTTTGGCGCGTCCCTGTTCAGAGCGACTCTGCTGATTCCATCGCAGTGTCACCCTATTCATACTTTGCACTGATCTATCTCGATAGATATCGAGAAGCGCTAAAGTCATACAATGTGGACATAGAGTCAGTCTGCCCGCCTGCACGTAGCCTCCGGCTCCAGTTCCACGCGTGAAACGCAGCCCATCTCAACGGCATCCCCACGCTGCGACTAGCCTTCACATACCCCACATCAGGAGCTAACCAGGTCATAGTATAGTTCCTGTGTTTCTTGGAGGCATCAACGTGGGGTCGGGTAACACTCCCCTTTCCCCGGCAATGCTAGGGTTGATAAGATCATGCAGGAAACAAGCCGCCCTGGACGCTGCAAGCCAAAGCCGACTACTCGCGATATGATAGCGGAAGAGCGAAAAAGTACTTTGGTGTTCCCAACGTAAAAACTCCAGCCTTTTTCCCCATCTTATCGCTGCTGCCGCAGCGCGCACTCGTCGTCATAAAAGCCCAACATCCCGGCCTCTTCATGTCTACGTTTCGGTCCTTCTTCCTTGAGATGTGGGAGAATGGCATCGATCTAAGCAAGCCAGAGCTCCTCGTCCAAGTCCTCTCAAAGACCTTCTCAGACGCTCAGGCTCGGGAACTCCTAGAGAAGGCAAACGCCCCAGACTGGAAGCAGAAGCTGAACGACAATACGAAAGAGGCTCTCGACCGGGGAGCCTTCGGCTGCCCATGGTATTGGGTCATCAACTCGAACGGACAAGAGGAGCCATTCTTTGGAAGTGATAGGTACGTACATTTGCCTATTCGTATGGGGTGTGGGGTGCATTAGTGCCAACGCGGGATTGTTAGATTTGTGCGATGCCAAAACGACGGTGCCGAAGCTGATGTGTGTTTGACAGATTTCACTACATGTGGGAGTACCTAGGCTTGCCATGGAAAGACATTGAACTGCCGGCTGCAGGCAGAGCGAAGATATGAATCGAAGCTGATTATCCCACGACGAGGCACGTGTCTCCTTGAATATGAATACACCTATAACGTGACCCGGCGACGCAATGCAATGCGCCGAGGAAGTAAAGTCTCGCGGTTTTGTGCCGATAGAGTACAGAATCACAACCGCAACATGCTCAGTCGAGACGCGCCTTCATCAACAGTGCCCCGTACCGATTCGCAGCGGTCAACCCTGGGGAAACTTGGTGGCGTTAGAACATGCAAAGCTCCCGTTTCTGTGCTACTTTTGACGACGAGCCGGCAACGTGCCTAGTGCTGCCGTCGGCACGGGTGGTCGATTCCCCTGGCCATTAACGAGAGCCATAGTCGCAGGGGCTCAGCGGCACCGGTAAAGGCAGATCTGACTTTGTCAGGTTCAATTAGCAATTCACTGGGGCTTGAATCGCGTCATCGAACCTCCCTGTCACCCCTCAGCCCGCCGAAAAGTGAGACTTTCTGCACGACTCCGATTTCGGCTGTGTGACAAAGAAGCGTGGGGAAGTCGCTGAGAGGGGGTGGCGGTTGACAGACTGGATGCCTGGATATTCTTTAATCTCCAACTAAGCCGCGGGGATCCACCATGACGACGACTATTCATGTGAGAAAAAGATTCGGAAATTGAAGGGTTTCGTGACCTATGAGCGTCATGGCCGTCACATTGTTGAACTGTCAAGCTGACATATCAAAATACATCTTGTGGAGAGGGTTCATGGTATACCCTGGAGAAGACGTTCCTAAACGGTGGTCAGAAAGGCAAAGTTCGGGTCTCCCCCATTGTGAGCACGAGCCTAGCTTTTAATTGGCACACGGCGAGAGGTGCTGCTTGCAAGGTTTGTCTGCAGATACCCGTCACTCGCTGCACGTCAACCCTAATGGAGACCACGAGGCGAAAGTCGGCCAGCTCACTTCACCCTAGTGCTACTCGGCTCAAGCTTTTCTCTAATGTTCCGATAGGAGGATGAGGATGGCTGAGGCTGGAAGCAAGACGCAGGGCTGGACCTCATGCCATAGCAGAGTGCTTGCCACGTTCAAGTCGAGCTCGTCACCGCCCCGCTGTCTGTGACCGACATCCTTCCATGGCAGAGGCAGTGATAAGGTCCAGGCCGTGTAATACCACTGCTCTTACACCCGCGTCGGTACGGGCTGTGGGTCAAGATGGAAGTCCTGTCGCACTTTCCACATGCAGGACCGCAGACATGGATACTTGAAGGCACTTCAAACGATACCGCCGAGAGAAGGTGACGCCGCGCTCGGACTGTCTCAGCAGTATAAGGCAGTGGGGGAAAAGGGTATTGGTCTCAGCTGTAGCCCATTACTGCTTGTGCTTCCTTGTTCTTTGCGCTTTCGCGACTGCGATCTTGTACGTATAGCTGCTTGACCGGACTCGCTCCACGAATCGACATCGCCAAATCCCCTCTAGTGTGTTTGTGCTGGCTCACAAGGGCTGTCCACCGAGTTGAGCAGCGCAGCTTTCACATCATCATTTTTAGGTCGCGACTTAATCTTAAAGTGAGTTCTTTCTGCATCCATTTTGGGTCAAATTTCCCGCCGAGCTGACGCTGAGGAGATAGCACGATAGCACTGCCTTGTGACCATCTTTACACATACACTTTTGGGCCGTAGCGCGGTGAGCATTGCAGTCAAATCAGCGCTTTACGGAATACCAGCCTCTGCCGGATACACGTGCGGACGTGCATAGGTGCACTGACGATCCAGTGCAAAGGGCGAAAGGCGACCTCCCCATTTCCCCATTGCATCATACGTAATACGCCTTCACCGCTGTCCTGGGTGAAGGTGCCTGTTTCACCGGCGTCACAACGTGAATGGTCCACGATACCAGCTGCGACCCCACGCCCACGGTCAACTTTGAATTTCGCCCTTGCCGCGTCACCGATCGTAAAATACCGCCAGCAGGTCTTGTGAAGACTTGTCATTTGCAGCCGATCGACCGGGTATGATAAGAGAGGGATACAGCCCGCTGCCCGAGTAGCTATCAAGTCTCGACCTTGGGCATTTCGCAATGACAGAGACCCTTTGGCACCCTCCCCGCGCAGACGACTTGATCCATGCAGTCTCTGACCTAGCTCACCCACAACCACATTTCTTCACCTTCCCTCCAAGTCGCCTCACTGACCAACAAGCCGGGCCCATGTTGCTGGCACAGTCGCAATTGGCCGCGGCCTCGAGCCTGGTACGTACTCCTCCCGTAAACAACCGAGTGCAAAGCCTGACTGGGATATGACCAGCCTCACAAGAAGAGCAGCTACCCCAGCAATTTGGACCCGTCGCGAATGCCACAAATGCGGAATATCGCGTCTCTGGGCATGAGGTTTCAAAACACTGCAATCCATGGAGCCGCGCAGCTTCCCTCACGACCGAATCACAATCTCGCTCCCCCGACTCGTACACATTACGAACCAGAGAAGCGTACTACTTTGGCGGACAACCGCTCAAATGTACCGGCTCTGGAGATGCAGTCGTATTACACTGTCGATGAATCCAAGGAATCTTTCCGCCCAAATACGCATGGCTATGGGGCCGCGGGTGTGAATGGGACCGGCTCGGACATACCTTTTGCCTACTCTGTAAATGGCTTGCCTAGTACTCCTAGTCTCTCCCATGGTTCAGATGGCAGCACAGGGCGACCGTCTCCCCGATCGACATACAGCCCAACCTATGAAAGCACACAGACCAAGACGAGGGCCGAGGTTACAGAGCAATACGTTCCGCCAGTTCTGTATAGTATCAACGGGATACCTTTCGCTCACGAGCCTGGCTTCTTCTATGCGCAGAACCCCTACCCAATTCTGCAGACAGTGAATTCAAGGTTGACGGACGACCACGAGGGCTCACCCGCCGAGCTTCACATGCCCCAGGGCAGTGAAGATCTTTTTCCAGCGCCGGTGACCTCCTTCCCATGGTTTGGACCAGCCCATGTTAGCGAAGAGGAACAAGTCGAGTATGCATCATCTCATGGGAGGCAAAACTACCCCATGGTGAACGATCAGAATCATGGCATGGGCATGGAGAGCTGCGAGGAATGGGAAATCGGCGAGCAAGAGGAAGCAACAGACATGTTACCGCCCTATCAGTTCATGCATTCCGCCCAAGTACCCGAGTACGAGCATGCTGGAACCGGCTTCGCGTTTTCAGTCAACGCAAAGGAGAACGGGGAACAGAGCGGCAGGGTTCGAGCTAACGCACCAAGCCACGATAATGCCGCGACTAACAATCGAGCCATTGTCTTGACCCAGAGTTCGCAGAGGAGAAAAGAAGACGAAATACTCATCGATGGCAAGAGGAAGGGCTTGACATATAAGCAAATCCGCAAGGCGATGGGTACCACAGTTGCAGAGTCGACGCTGCGAGGTCGCTACCGGGCTATCACAAAGGAGCGAATGCAGCGTGTCCGCAGGCCAGTGTGGACGGACAACGATGTAAGCGATAACGGCCTCTTCTAGCGAATGCGCTGAACAAGTGATCCAGATTCGTCTGTTGACGAAGTGCGTCCACGAGGAGCTTGCCCACGTCGAACATCACTCTTACCGCCAATTGAGCAATAATCAAAAGCTTGCAAAAATATCTTGGAAGAAAATAGCTGACTACATCGCTGAGAATGGTGGCTCGTATCATTTTGGCAATTCCACGTGTAAGAAGAAGTGGTGCGACATAGCCACACAGCGGTGACAGTTGGCGTTTGGTGGTTTAAGATATGATGCAGACCGCTCAGTGTGAAGAGGATGCCCGCGGATATCCAGTGGTCTTTCAGCTCCACGGGGCATGACCTCAGCTTTGAGTGGTGTGCCAGCAGGGCCGAATTCTTTCCATTCTTTTCACGGCCAGGCGCCTGAGGCTGCCTTTCCTGCTTCTTGTGTCTCTGCATGGAGCATGGGAAGATCCATTCCGATCTTACATATTGTATTGGGCCTCGATGTCGACTTGTAGGATAGCGTGATTTCTGAAGGGTGTCTTGCGTCCAGCGTTTAATACCTGCCTTTCACGGATGGGAAGCACTCTGGATTTAGATAGAACTGCTGCAGAGCAACTGGAAGAACTGTCGCTTCGGCGGATGTCCATGCGACGATCGATCTCTGGCTGGTGGCATACAATCCAAGCATATGGTACTCTTCAACCAGTCCACTTGGACACGTCGAGATTAAATTCAGTTTGAGCCAAAGAGATGCATAATGTGGAGAGGGTACTGGGAACAAGGAACATGGTGCGAATACCTGTCCGTTTACCAAGAGATGGCCATCGAATGGTGTTGACAAGGAGCGATGACGTAATGCGACTAGCTCGAACGCGATCCATGCCCATTCCACTCTTCCACTCCTCCATTGCAGCCCAATTCCTCCCGAAAATGCTCCTTGGCCTTTCCGAAGCGCTTCCCGCCCTCGTAGAAGCAAAATTCAAGTCTGCAAAGGCTGCTCAAAGCTTGATCTTGTCCTCAACAGAGCTAGCCATCATCCACACAGCACAAGGCGTTCCGGTAAGCAACAGCGGGCTCAATTTGTTCAGTCATGCGCGAATGATAATACTAATCATGTCACAGTTCCAACTTAGATACTGCCCCAGCCTCTCGAAGAAACCCAAGCCCCAGACAGACAACAATGCGCCACCCAAGAAGAAGTTTGATCCGTTCGAAAACCCCCCCCATGATTTGCTCGTCGCCGACGTGCCTACCGCGAACCCAAGTCATTGGCTGGTACTCAACAAATTTCCCATAATTACGGAACACTTCATACTTGCTACGAAGGTTAACAAACAGCAAACACATATACTTGAGCAGGATGATTTGGAGGCAACATTTGCTTGCTTGCAAGCTTGGCAGGATGGAGGGGCACATGGCCAGCAGGAGCGCCTGTTTGCGTTCTTCAACTCTGGAGACCACAGTGGTGCAAGCCAGCCACACAGGCATCTGCAATTTCTGCCCCTCAAGAGTATGAAGGCCGGAGAGCAGTCCGATGGCTGGGATTTGTTGATCGATCTCATTTTGTCTCAACAGAAGCCAGCCAAACGAGGTGACTTTGCAGCTGCAGATATGCTGAACCAAGAACGTGCTAAGGTTTGTACAGATAAATCTCTAGGCTTACTGCAGCATACTGGCGTTCCGTTCACTCACTACGCCATGGAGTTCAGCTCACAGCCTAGCGGGTCTGATCTTCTCGAAGCCTACAACAGACTCTTCAAAGCTGCTAAAGAAGCCGTCGATGATTACGTTGCCTCGAACTCCGACAATTTTAGGCTACACCCCACAGAAGACGGCTCGTTACCGATCAGCTACAACCTGGCCATGACTACCTCTGGCATGGCCATATGTCCGCGACGAAGTGGAGGCGCTATGCTTCAACGCGATGATGGTTCTAATATTGGGTTCGTCGAGCTCAACGGCACCGTTCTTGGGGGGACACTCATGGTCAAAGACCAAGAGGAATGGGACGTCCTAAAGGCACAGCCCGATAAACTCACATCCATTCTGAGTGCGATTGGGTTTCCAACGAGTACACAAACTGCCGAAGTTGGTCGTCTATAAAGTCGGGCTAGCGTCGCTAACGAGGCCCAAACTTCACCAACTACCGCTGATGCCAGCATTTTATGCCAAAGATCCTCTATAATTCCCATGGTCAGATGTGAATCTAGAATATGGAACCATGATCTTGGTAAGCTGGCGCATCCTAGCACCACCAGACTCAGAAGATTGATAGACAGAAACACAGCCAAAAGGTCCATCACTGACACTACAGTGCGCAAGTCGGGCCTTCCCAAAGTACATGTTGCAACGCATTCTCTCCTCGGCGATGAAATAAAGGGACTGCGAAACGTACAATATCATAAACGGGGCGCTACGTTCGATGAATCCTCACCACATGCGACCCCGCCAAGCTACCAGAACGCTCTGTCTCAAGCGTGGTCCATGGCTTCGGGCGCGATAGAGCTTGGGTGACGCGCAACTAAGGCACATCTAGCATCATACCGAACTGTTTCCTGCACACCAAATGCGGTTGGATATCCTAACCTTGGTAATGGTAATGAAATGGTTAATATTTTCGCAAATATAAAGTCTTTCCGTTGTCTATGAGCTCTTTCCATGCATCCTATCCTCCTTTGACTGCTCCTTGTTTTCTAATTTCAATATCCGGAACAACTCCTTCCACGAAATGGCGTCCGATCACAAACCTGAGACCGGTCAGCACGTTCAGCAGTCGGGCGTGCTTTCTTCCCCTTTGGTGCGGCGAAAGAGCGGGAGGTTCTGTGGAACTACTCGGGCCCGGCCACGCTCTACGATGCACGAACAATGCGCGTGAAGCCGCATCTTGACGTCTTGAACATCGCGGCCATGTCCAACAACTTTGTCCTCATATCTGGAAGTGTACTCTGGGATGATGCGTACCCTTGCCTTCGCTTGATGGGGCCCAGCAAGAACACGTTCGCTTGCGAAACGTACATGTACACCCTTGGCGACTCTCGCTATTAGCAAATCGCCTATTGGCTAGTTTCGCTGTGCAGTCTAGGGTCTGGGTAGGGCTATGTGATCATCTCCGACGGCATCAATCCAGGATAATTGCTGCCAACATGTATTTGCTCTTCAACGCAACCAGTAACACAACAGGCGATGCTATCCAACTGGACTGGGTGCCCACAAAGGAAGCCCCTGTCGATTGGACGCGCACTTCTTCTGGACCATGGCCGATAATAGCGGCCCACAATGCATCGTCAGAATCGCACCTCGGGCTCAACGTCACCCTCTGTTTTGCAACCCTATCACACTTCTCACCTTCCGAGGTCAAGGTCAAAACGTGGGGTTTGGAAGACGACCATCTAGACCTCACGATTGCGTGGAATGCCACTACTGGGAGCTACCTGACCCGCAAGATCCGCGGTATGCCGGCGCGTTTTCCGAGCGCAAGACACCCGACTAGCGAGGCATATACTCGATGCAACAGGTCTCGGGTTGGACTACCGAGCAGTACAATACGCCCACGTTTAGTCTCGCGAGCGATACCGCGTACTCGGGCAAAAGGATGGCACAGAATGAAGGAGCGCTCCACTGTCGACACTGACAGTTCAATCCATCTGACCCACAGCACGATCTTCTTAGACATTCTTAGAGACACGAGAAACACCGCGCTCGCGCTCCAATCCATGCTCACCGCCATAACTCAAACGGCCTACTACGACCAGCTGCCACTGTTTGATACCTCTGCGCTCGCGACGTGGTCCGTCTCCGAGAAAGCCAACACTCCCGTGCGCTGGACGGGATTCACCGTCGTCATGGCGCTCCCCGTCGTCCACTTCGTCCTCGTCGCTGCCGCAATCGGCCTATTCTTAGCCAGGGCCGAGTCCTCCTTGCTCGGGGACGCCTGGCAGGCAGTCACACAGGCGGCGGCCGGCGTACCGGCTGCGGACGCGAAGGCGCGCGATGTGGCCGATGGCGAGATGCGGCGCTTCTTACGATGATTCGACGAGATCATTTTAGACGCTCGCGAATCGTTCTACGGGGTTGGGGAAGTAAGAATGGTGGGTTGAAAGTCAAAACGCCCCGTTGCGCCCGTTGTCGAATGGGACTCGGTGCGAGCGCCACAACGCAAGACATGGTGTCAGAAAGCAGCGGCCGCAGCAGCGACACGCATCGCGCCATCGCTCGCCCTCGAAGACACAGCTGAAGCATCTAAACACCTGACGTGAAACACAAAAAGCCCACACAGATCGAGCACAATGATCCCGCCGCACTCGCGAAGCAGCTCCCAGAGCGTGCGGCTGCAGCCGTGTCATGTGTGCTCGAAATAGCAACCCCGCATACCTACACACTTGATTCGCGCGGGAGAGGGGAGGGTGATCTGAATTTAGCAAGGCAACAACGGCCGAAGCCTCTTCCGGTGAAGCGCAGATATGGAGGACTGTGGAGATTGGAGCATAGGTCGAGGGACCAAGGGAATGTGTATCCAGAAGCCAATTGACCATGCTTCTGGCGCCGTTGTGCGCGATCTGTGTGTCTTCACGTCAGCAGAGAAGAGATGCGCCGGCCCGCGTGAACAGCTTGGATGGTGGGGTGGGCAGCCAGCAGAGCAGTAGCATGTTGGAGGCGAGGCAACGCTTCTGGGCTGGAGGGCTGAGGTTGGTTGCTGCGGACGCTGCATTTCGCAAATTCACGGCGTGTGATTGGTCAGGCGTGGTCGGTTACACAGCGACTGCGTGTGCGGTCAACGGGCCTCCTTGGAGGGGGGCTGCTCGCTTTACAGACCCCGATTCCGGCGGTGGGATGGGGTCAGCATGACTTTGCATGACCGCGAGGTGCGCACGCGGATTGGGGCTGCGGGCGTGTGTTGGAGAGGCAAGGAAGTGTTTTCGTTGGTGAAGGTAGTCCGACTTGTGGACTTTCTGGACGTTGGGCGCGGGGTTCCGTGGGCATCCTGGTGCATAGCCAGGTACATATGGCCCCCCCAGGGCTGAGGATGGTGATGGTTGCTACGGCCGCCATGGGGAGCTACGTCGCTGGGCTCCCAATGGGGAGGGGAGAGGTGCTGCGGCCCGTGCCTGCAACCACTGTTTTCGCTCGTGCTGGAGACGAGGTCGAGTCAGGCGGTCGCGGTTGGCGCCGCGATCTGTTCCCGCGTTTGATGGGAGCTCGGACGCTGTGCTGGATATGTTCCTAACTTCCTATCGATAAATAAGTCTTCAATGAATTGCTTTTCTGGCTTGGTTCTTCGCGCGACGTGGTCGTCGTGGCTGGATGCACGCGCCGTTTGCAGCTGGAATTGCACTGAGCCAGACTAAGACTTGTTGAATGAGCGTGGTGGCCCGTTGGGCTTGACAGTCATATTGCTCCATGGGCTCCATAGACATGCTTTCTCTCGAGCAGCTCATCCTGCAGGCCCGAAGCAGCTTGGTATCGGCAAGTAATTGACCTTCAGGTACAGTGCCCGACCGAGCAAATGGCTAAGCTTTCATAACGACTTTGTTGATCTGAACGGTTTCCGTGTCAAAGAAAGGCCCGAATCAAGTAATACCAGCAGCTTCGACCGGGATTATATGCTGATGAGGCCGATTAGGTTGTTGGAGAGCCTTGTGTCGATCGTTCACACGTGCTACTGCTGGGCTATTGGATGTCGTAAGGTTTCCTGTGATTATCGAACCATCGTAAAGCAGCCGAGCTACTACACCATTTGCAGTCAACACAATATTTGTACATGCGTAGGCATACAACTAGAGCCATTCCCGCCATGGTCGAGATATCGCATGTACAGCAGCTTCTTTGCGGAGCTGGCATTCGTTGAGATAGTTGCCTTTGGCTCTCCTCTCATGTGGCCGCGGGTGTTGCTATTATGGTTTGATGGTGTGTGAAGGAAAGTTCTGACTGGACTGGCGCTGCCAAAGAGTCTAGCATTGCCGCTGCGCAACATGCACGTCGCGACGGCGTATCCCGGATGGGTAGACTGGTCACCAGTAAGCAGGCCGGGCGTTGGGTGTTACGCGTTCGCGTGAGCGCTGAATTCCCATGTTTGATAGGAGGCGGCCGTGGGGTGAATGGACTGAGTTCGGTGGCTGCCGCGGAGGAGCAGTGGTGCATGTCAGCGCACGACGGGGCGACCTCGAAATGCCATCTGGGGATGCACGTGTGAGGATGGCCCCTGGAGAGGTCGAAGTTTGTTCAGCCGCGGGAGAGCTTGGTGAAGAAATCAGACCATGACGGCTAAGCAGCAAATGAGGTGGGATGGCGAGGCGAGTGTCAATGCCAGGGCTGCGGATATTTTAGATTTGGGACGGAAACGCCTCCGCCACGCCTCACCAATGAGCTGGCGGCGGGCCAAATGCGGCGCGGCGTGGGTCGATGGACTCGGTCCTCGGTTGCCGTGCAGGGGCATCATGGCAATGGGACAAAGGAGCCGAGATGCAGCGGGTGGTGTACGGGCTAGACACGACAACGACGACGATGCAGCAGCGGCACGTTCAAGGCGTCAAGCCTCGACATCAGACGCCTCTTTTCCTGCGCCCGGCCTGGCCTGCTGAGCCTGCATGGATGGGCGCCTGTCGCGAACGACATGGGATCGCAGCCCAGGCGAGCGCCTTGTATCTGTATTGAGGTCAACAGTCCTCCCCCGTGGCGTTAACGCTGGTATATCTATCTCCATCATGGCCCTAGGCCACCGTAGGTCGTAGTACCAGTCCTCTATTGTCACCCATTTCACCAATTCACCCTCCCGTCTACCACACGTCAATGTACACCGAGATACAGCATGCGTCCACAACTGTAAAGAGAAGTTACCCTACCAGGCACGCAAACCTGTGGTACGGCGGCGGCTATCCGTTTCGGCGCCGTGTGACGTGGTGCCCAAGGGCGTCTCTCCCTGTGTTCGAAGCCCAAGAGCATCTGGGCATCTGATTACGCCCTTGTCGCGCTTTTCACGCTGCGCAAGACGTTGTTGCCGGGCCCCTCCTTCACCCCTTCACCCCTTCACCCCTTCAACTTCGCCGCCTCCTTGGAAGGCACGACCAAAACGCACCCGCCCAGGAAGGCACTGTGCTCGCGACTCGCGACTTCCCTCGCGTTGCCACTGCCTTCTGACGACACAACCACCGCAAACTCAACCACCTCCCTCCCATCCCCAAACTCCTGGTGCTCCCGCATTCTCAAGAACCGTGCCACCACCTCGGCGCCCCGCAGCACCTCCCACTGAGGGACTCATAACCATCCTCGACTCCGCCGGTTGCCATTCGTCATGGTGGCCTTGACCGCCGGCCAGATGCTCGCCTTGTGCGTGTCAGAGCGGGCCATGTCTGCTTTGTCTCTCATTGGCTCCTTCTTCATCATCTTCACCTTCCTCCGCTGGCCCTACTTCCGCAAGCCAATCAACCGCCTAATCTTCCTCGCCACCTTTGGAAACGTCCTCACCAGCACTGCCACGTCCATCGCCACCTCCGCATTGCCCCACGGTGATGGCCTGACGTCGCTCTGCGAGTTTCAGGGTATCGTGATTCAATGGTAAGTCTCCCACATGCGTCTGGGGACTACAAGATATCTAACACTTTCCCTAGGTTCATGATGGCAGATTCCCTTTGGGTCTTCGCCATGGCCTTGAATGTCATGCTCGTCTTCTTTCGTGGCTTCAACTCCCGCCAACTGCGTAAATTGGAGATGTGGTACTTCCTGTGCTGCTACGGTCTTCCCGGCATCCCGGCCATCACATACTTGATCATGGACCACACCCGGCAAGACCCCATCATTGGATCCGCGACTGTATGTCACTCGGAGTTTCCACTCGCCTTGTACTGACACTATCCTAGATCTGGTGCTGGGTCTCCAAAAAGTCAGAGTGGATGCGCATCGCCTTCTTCTACGGACCGGTTTGGATCGTCATAAGTTGTACGCTGACAATTTACATCGCCGCCGGCCGAAAGATTTTTCAAAAGCGCTCGATACTTCGATCCTTCTCCCGGAATGCTGCCCAAGAAGCCCAGCCGGTAATAAACCCATTCAGCGCAGCCAATTGGAACAACATTGAGAGGAAGACCGACATTCACGTAGTCACCGAGGCCATCGATTCAGACTCGGTGACCGTGACCCCCAATTGTTGCAACGAGTCCCGCACCTCGTTCTCCAGTACAATTGGCTTATCCAATCCAGTGCTAACCCCTCCTCCCCAGTCTTCGTCGTCACGGTTTTCGCGAGTTAACTGGGCCGGTGCCAACCTCACTATACCAGGTGCGACCAACAGTCAGGACGAAAATGCCCGGACCTATCAAGTCTCCGTCACTGCCGCACCCAGCGTGTCTGATATCGAGATAGGTCGATCCCGACCCGTATCGTATGGTCGAGCTCCTGCTACGCCACGTCGTCTAGCAAGGGACGGAAACACGGCTGCTTGGGGCTACTTCAAGGTCGCTTTCTTGATGTTCGCGGCTCTATTCATCGTGTGGGTCCCTTCGACCATTAATCGGTTGCAACAATTCGCGCAAAAGGGCCAACCCATCTTCGGCTTGAACCTCGCCTCTGCCTTGGTTCTTCCACTTCAGGGCTTCTGGAATGCCATGGTGTACATCTCCACGACGTGGCCTGAGATCAAGCGAGCCCATGCAGAAGTACGAAGCTGGTTTTCACGGCACGAGGGCAACCGACAAAGCGATAGCCACCGAAGGAGCAGCGAGCACACGCTCTCACAGTCTGTCGATCTTGAATTCGAGCCCGATGCCGATATTTCCCTGACGGAGATGATTCAACAAGGACCACCAGTACACTCCCGCGATTCTAGCAACGAAAAGTTGTCGCTGTGATCGCAGTACTAACTGGTTAAAAAGGCTTCTCGTGCTGCATCCTCGTCGCACCGAGACTGAACTGGCGCTTACGCCCCCCTTGCAGCTCAAAATCCGCTTCTTATGCATTCCCTTTGTTTTCTGATTCTTTTCACATCCGGTTCTCTTTACACATTTAATGCATGAGAGCGTTAAAGCAAAATATCACGGGATTCACGATGGGACATGGCGATACCCTTCCGGCTGAGCATGGCACTGGCGTTGGTCGAGCGTGCGGCGACATGCTACGACCGGAGCACGGTCTGATTTCCTTTGAGCGATATGGGCGGCCAAATGCATACACGGATGCATTTCCAGGGTGGATGGTGGAATCATAATGGTACAGCGATCTTCGCCCGGACGATGCTAAGCAACATTTACCAATAGCTCATCCAATCTGGGGTATGACCTCATACGTTCTACATGCACTAGTGAAGAGTCGCACCGTACGCCGCCATGATTGCTTGCTAATCTAGCACGAAGACGCGATGCCACTTCAACGGGACACAGGTACTCGGCAACAGCAGCCGTATCCCCCCAACAAAGCAGGCACCAAATCACGACGCAGCAAACGCGTGAGCATATCCCTCGGCCCTCGCACGTCTTCATCACAAATCAACACAGCAGGTATTAGCAGAGCAAAGACATACACACATAAACACACATGCGAGTACGAGTACGAACACCGCACCTTCCTCACCTAATCACCCAATTCCCGCCCGACGCATCTAGCCCCTCTTCCACCCCGCCGTAAATCAATTTCCCCATCGGATTCACACGAGACGCCACGATCAAGCATCGAGATGTCCGGCAGGTACATAGGTACAATGCATTGGGGCGTATACACATGGGGTAATACACGCGTGCGCGCGCGCAGCTGGCAGCCAGCCTTACGGGCGGGAACGAGGGTGCTCAGCGGCGCCACGATCAGCCTCCCCCTTGCGCGTTGTGATGTTTTTTTTTGGGGGAGAACGCGTGCGCGCGCGGGAGCCGACCTGTTTCTGGTGTTGTTTCCTTTTTTTTTTTTTTTTTTTTTTTTTTTTTTTTT
>ML996138.1:0-210215 GCA_010093805.1 Polyplosphaeria fusca | reverse complement strand
GCTCTGCTGTCTGTGGGGTTGTGCAACCTCGAGCTGCGGCTGCGGCTCTGGCTTCAGCTCTGGCTACGCGTTGCAATTCAAGGGGGAGGTGGGTGGGTGATGTAATCTGACGAGATGGGGGAGGCAGGCGACCTCGAGCTGCGGCTCTGGCTCTGGCTGCGGCTCTGGCGATGCGTCGCAAGCCAAGAAATGTACGCGTTCCACCCCCCTGGCCAGAGCGCCCCCGGTGTGAAGAGGCGCTCCTTGTGGCGGCCAATGGGCGCGACGGGTAGATGCATCATACCCCCCCCTCGCTGGATTGTTTACACCCGTAAGTCGGGCGTAATACACGGCAGGGAGGGAAGGAGGGGGGTGGCTAAGAGGAGAGCCAGGAGAGCCAATGGGACGGAGAGAAAGGCGAAGTGACCCCGATCGGATTGAGAATAACACGTCAGGGGACCGGCTGCAGGTATGACAGGGAGGAGGAGCGGTGGTGACTTGAGTCATGAGCTGAGCTTGATTCCTCCCTACGTCAGTTCAGAAGTCCATTTATAACTCATGACTTGTAATAAGGAAGTGGATGATATCCAGATTGAGCAGAAGATGGGAGCACTTGATCTTTCATAGCTTGACTAGCGAGCCTGCAAACAGTGTGCAGCTTGAGCAGGTACTAAAGCTGAGGAGGTATGTCAGATTGGAAGCCTCGCTAGAAATGTGGCTAGAAACAAGAGGTGCAGCAGTCAGGAGCTGGCGGCTTCAGACAAGCGAGGGACGCAAAGGCTCCACACAGATAGACAGACAATCAATCAATTGATCAACCAAATCTATCTATTTTCATCCACAAGATTACCGTAACCATGAAAGGCACCATCAATCTGACAAAGGTGTCCAGCTCAAGTAGGTACTCAAGCTGAGGGGGTGTGTCAGATTGGAGGTCTATCCAGAACTGTGACTAGAAACAAGGTGCGTAGCAGTCAGGAGCTGGCAGGTTCAGGTCTGGCGCTTGTCCAATTAGCTCAAGAGTAAGCACCAAAAATTGCGCATCAGTCAGATGAGAGAGGGGGACAGAAACCCTGCACACACAGGAGCAACACAGAACATCAATCAATCAATTCATGAAATAACCTACGTTCATCAATCTCTCATCAGAATCCATCGTGATATCTGATAGGAGACGGAGTTCAACTCCCTCCGTTGGCATCACTGAGAGCCAATGAGAAGGGAGGCTGGAGGGATTGGGGTGTGAAGCGGCGGGGAATGATCGATCCATAACAGGCAGCAGGCAGGAATTAATTTGGAATCAATTTGGAATCACTTTGGAATCACTTTGGAATCACTTTGGAATCACTTTGGAATTAAACTGGAATCAATCTGGAATTAAACTGGAATTAAACGGGAATACAAACTGGAATCGTTCAAGAATGCAGATACTCGGGCGTTTCTTGGCCTTTCCTGGGAGCTTTCCTACTCCCTGCGTGTGCGCTTCATTGGACTGCTTTCCGTAAGACGGGCTGCCCGCTTTTGCACCCGACGTTGTATTGGTGATGACTTCGCCGTAGTTGGTAGTTCGGTTGGGGTTTTAGCCGCAGTGTTTTCGTTAGCCGCAGTATCTTCTTCCGCCGTTGCGTCTTCTTCTGCCGTTGTGCTATCGTCATCGAACTCTTCGTCTTCGTCGGAGATCTCCCCCATGAGCCACATGGCCCTCCTCATCTGTCTTGTGGCCTCTTCAGCGCGCTGTTCTGGGGTCCGTTCCGGGCGGCCGTTGCGGAAATTTGCATCTATGTGGTCTCGAAGACCGGGGATGGCCCCAACGGCATTCAGGTATGCGATGGTGACTTCTATTGGCGTTGACAGTTTCTCGCGGAAATCTTCCTCTAGACCGTGTTTCTCGATGAATTCTCGAAGCCCCCCGTTGGCGACCCAATCTTTGTACTCGGGGTAGAGATCGAAAGCCATCGGATACTGGCGCAGTTCGTCTTGTTCTTGCTCAGTGCTAGACATCGTGAATCGATTGGGTTATTGCAGGTGTCGGTGGTTCGTATATAACAGAGTGAGGAGGTGGAGAATTTTGCTGTTCGAAGTCGGTACCAGAAGTCCTTCACAAACCTTTTTGTTGAGGCTGTCTCGTTGAGGCTAGTTCGTTGAGGCTAGTACGTTGAGAATCGCCTTCAAGCTCAACCATGGACTCGGCACGTTCCATCCTTCCTTGCTGTTCCGAGTGCGCAGGGCTGGTTGGCGGGATGCGTTCCGTGGTTCCTACTTACATTTCCGTAGTACGCGCACGCACTTGCCAATGCAATAGACTGTAAATGCACATCAAAACAGTGACGCGTGCAAATAAACGATACACGAAAACATGTCTGCGAAATCCAATCAAAGTTATTCGATGGATAAATCGAAAGACGACATCATTGCGCGCACCAGGGAGGTGTACCATGCAACGTGGCTGTGGTCTGCGTTTACCAACATTCCACTCCTCGAGTTCGTCACAACGTGCGAGTTCCGCGATAGTTCTGAACCGTTTGACAAGCTCCTCGAACTATGTGATAGCCATATGGCGCAAACAAAGAACAATGAACAAGAGCAAGGGCACTGGGACAGGGCTAATGGATTGTTCCTCTCGCCACCAATACTGTTCAGCGAAGCTACCGACGTGAGTGAGCCGCCGCGCGCGTTGTGGGAGACCGGGACCGGGACATGCACGTCATTCGCCGCAGGAGTTAAGGAGATGGCGGCAATGGGCGGCAACATGGTAAACTACGCCTCAAAAGGGAAGGCAAAACACCGCGCCGCCCATCTAAAGTTTGGAGACGAATCGGTGCTCGTTGTCGACTCTGCTTTTAAAAAAGCGGATGTCTTGACACTCGGGGAGAAGAAACACCAACGTTGGCACAACAAAGCGGGAAGAGTACGCTGGAACGGTGTATTAAGCACCGTTCTCGATGATCATGTCTATGCTAAGCGAAATTTGTAGAATGACCCTAGTACTTGTGAAAGTATCACAACCGCGATGGCGACTTGCGCTACGCAGCTAAAGCAAACGTTTCGAAGCGGAGTCGTGCTGCTTCGGTAACTGCTGCAGTAGCCAATCGTTTACTATGGTCCTTTGCTAATGAGTTTTGAAGTGAGACGTCCGGGACCGAGTTGGCCTTTAGCTACGAGATTATGTTCAGCCCGTACCATCGGGCATTTCGAGTCAAGGGACCTGATCATTACGAATACATCACATTTGGTGGCGACGCCACCCATATAGAGTCAGCTGCATGTTACAACTATGTCCTTGGAATGTGTACGACCAACAAGCCGAAGGTTGACAACATCATCCTCCCAAGCGTCGGCAGGTTGTTCAAGGCTGCTCTCCGACGCTGGGGTGGCGCTAGAAAATCGAAGGCATTTTCCATTGGCGAAAAGGAAGCGAATTGGGCACAAAAACCAGTCTACTAGAGTTTCGAACAATAGGTGTCAACGAAGATAAGATATTGCATCTCGATTAATCATAGAGCTTTACCAACGTTACTATTATTTCATCAAACCCGTCATGTCAAACATCTTTCTCGTCCACTCGTCCAACCTCTCTGCAAGCTTCACATCCTTCGCCGCACTACTCTGCCACCACGGCTCCCCAAACCTTTGGAAGATTTCCAGATACGCGCCGCTCTGCTCGACCTTCATATCTCGACTAGCTGCACAGAACGCGCTGGTCCACGACCCCTTATCAGCATGCATTATCAATCCAAACATGCGCAATGCCGAGAGAACGCTCGCAAAGCCCCATCCCGATTCCTTCACTGGTGTAGCCAAGTTCGTCTCCACCACACCCGGATGCACGCACGACACCCAAATCTCGCCCTCCCCGTTCCGCGCACTCGGTGAGCCAGGACCATACATCTTATACAGAGTCCATGTATGCAGAATGTTTGTGAGCTTGCTCTGTCCGTAGCGCGCCCACGGCCAGTGTGGTCCAAAGTGGGATAGTCCATGGCAAATCCACATGGATAATTCACGGATGGTCCATGGACACTGTATCCGGATCTGATGAGCCTCTTTTGATTGCCTAATTAGGAATAGCTTGTGTTAACGATGAGGGCTGTTCCCGTGGGTCGTAAGTGGGGCGTCTCAACACTTGATGCCGAGATATCTCATGTCGACGTCGGCCGCGACGCGCGCGTCACCAGAGCAATCGCCACTGCGCCAGCAATCGATCAATATGGTGTCTCAAAAGGTTACAAGGGGCGTAAAACTCAAATCATGGTCGCAGAATTCACCTATAACAATCTCACAGTCGTTAGGTGCCGTGGACACTCCATCGAGTGGGTGGCTGCTCACACTGCCGGACCCCCCTGACGACGCGTCCATCCCCACCGAACTCGACAGCGACAACCTAGTGATACCTACGGAGCTTCAATCGGGGCATTAAGGGAGCCGAATACCTCAGCCAGATATATCAGAATCGTCGTATGAGAGCCGCTCCAACTACAGCTGGGTCGACTTCAATCTACTGCCGCGTTACACCATGGATATGTCCACTGGGATCAAAAGGGCTTGGTGGTGGCAACATGGTGTCCCTATACAATACCATGGCGACAAAACTAACTATATCTGCTGGTTGTGTGAGCTCTGTCATCGTAACAACAGGAAAGAAGGCGTAATCAACGTAACCAATAGCCGTACGCCCGTTGCAACCCACCTCATCAGCTTCCATCACATAAAGGAACATAAATCGACCCCTGAATTAGGGGTAAGCAATGTCGGAATCGCTGCTGTTTTGAGAGGCCTGAAAATGGAGAACCGAAGGGAGCAAGATATCTACAATGAGATAATTAAGGCGGTTGATCCAAAGACGATTCAGCGTTCAATTCTAACCTGGCTCGTTGACCATATCTCCTTCCACCAGCTCGATAGCTATCAGTTCCGGAAGCTTTTCTGTCGCATCTACTTAGACGATCAGAGCTGCGTCCCATCTCACCAGACTGCCAGCCGATGGGTAACCAGGGAGTTCAATCGCCACAAGAAGGAGATACAGGCCTTATTGAGCAGAGCTTCAACTTACATACACGTCTTCTTTGATATCTGGACGAGCCCGCGTCATAAAGGTATCCTGGCTGTTGTTGCGCATTGGGTGGACAGTGATCCCTCACAGACCTGTCGATCGATTAGGCTGGCCCTTCGGGAGATTGAGGGCTACCATACTGGAAAAAACACGGCCGATCTGATCGAAAAGGTCCTTCGAGAGTTCAGCTTGCTCGATAACCTGGGGACGACGATATCTGACAATGCGTCGGCGAACGACTTGACGGCTGATGCCCTACGCAGGCGTTGCAAGGGCGGGAGCTAGCTCCCGCGGATCTAGATCCTTGAGCTCCGGAGCTAGCTCGGGAGCTGACGGAGCTGGGGGCTATTCTCATACAGGTTAGTATGGCAGCGACCCCTCAGCCTGTCACTGGTAGGAAGCTACGTGAGATGATATCCATGGTTATACACTTCCTAATTAGGAAAGGTGTCTAGCTTCTGCCTAGCTCCTGCAGCTCCCTGAGCTCCCGGGGATCTCGGGGATCTCATACTGTTGAGGGAGCTCCGCGGGAGCTGGGAGCTAGCTCTCGCCCTTGCAACGCCTGGCCCTACGAGTCGGACAGATCACTGGCGTCCAATCTGAACACCACCGCCTCCGCTGCGCCGGCCATATGATGTAACGGTTTACCACAGTTCATGGCTCGGCCCGTCTAGCTGGATGTAGTTAGCCGATACCAGGCCAGCTGGCTTATAACTGCTCCGCAGTTTCCTTCAAGCAACGCAGTCGACCATTGACCATTCTCCGCTGATCAGACCAAACCCTTACAGTTATGAGCCCGGCTTACTTATAATTCCGACTGCCGTTCACACACCACCGATCGATACCTGAGACACCGTTGAACCCGCCGTCAACCCGCCGTCAACATGACTTCCACCGACCACTTGATCACGAAGGCTAAAATAATTCTGGCGCATCTGACTGATTGGAATAAGTGGATGTTTCTTCGCAAGGACAGCGCATATATTAACCCTAGCAAGAGAGCTTCTGGTTGGAAGGCGGATCCCCAAGTGAAAAAGCAATTCGACGCTATCCGTACCGGTAGCCGAGGGACTGAGAACAAGCTTGCTCAGGCACTAAGGGCTGCCAGAGCTGTACATAGATGGATATCCAAACTGATACCATGGTAGGGAAGTGGGGCTTAGACCTCGAGTTAGCTATTCTAAGTCTAGCTATTACTCATAAAAGTAATTTGTGGAGCCATGGATATCCATGCCCCACGCCGCTACCATGGCAATAGTTTGGATATCCATCCATGTACAGCTCTGAGGGCTGCTGATGCACGACACAAGAATGGTAAACCGAAACCGCTGGCATTCGATAGCGGATCAGCTGGACCTGGCCGAGGTCATCCTGGTGAAGCTGGAGCGCTGCTGATCGAGGGAGCGTCGATTGGCGTACCTCAGAATGATCAAACCGAGGCAGGCGACTGCCTGCAAGTCGCTGCAGTACGAAGTCATGGAAGAAGATATCCGATGCGCAGGCATCAGATGTCATCTTTGAAGGAGAACAGAAAATTCAGATCGAAGAATGGGGCAATGTAGAGGTGCTGATCAACACGCCAGCGGGCACGCAGTTGGTCCTCCTCACTTGGGTTGCATTGATTCCCAGCTTCTTCACGTCTCTGGTGTCCCTATCACGTGTCCGAGAAGTCAACATCGAATTCGACTCAGGACGTGATGGGCTGTACCAGAAACAGATGGGCGATCTGATATGTGAACTGCAGTACACGAATGGGCACTGGATCTTGGATTCCGATGGGAACGATTGACCTGCCCTAGAAAATTTCCGCTTCATGGCTGCTGCAGCCGCTGCTGCAGAGACGAAGAGGAAGCAGATGGTGAAGCCATCATACGCTGAGCGACCGCCGCTCGAGTTGACCAAGGGAGAAGCCCACATGATATGGGGCCATCCAAGCGTCAAGGCCATGACTTGAATGTGGCCTAGCTTATCTTTGATGCGTCTGTATTCTTTGATATCCTTGTAGTAGACGTCGCAGTCCTGATTGTACTGCTTGAAATACTGATCAGCAAGTTGTGTTGCAGGTGATCCATCAGGGTTGGCGACAGCCGTAGGTCGAACTGGCTTCTCAGGCTTCTGAGCAGACTGGTGAGGTCCATCAGGATTGACGTATTCCCATACGTCGCCTGCTTCGGCGATGCGCTTGACAACGAAGATCCAGAGATCCCAGTTGGCGTGGCCTTCGAGGATAACGTCGGAGCTGACGGACCACGGTCTTGGTAGACATGATGATGGGTATCGATGGTATCGACGATTGATAGGCAGGATGGTAGATTGATTGAAGAAGTAGGCGGATTAGGCCGGGCTCATAACTGTAAGGAAGCTTGGAGGCTGTACAAGGCGTATTGAGTATGGTACGAGTGTGTTTTTGGTGTGATCAGATGTATGTAATGATGTGTAGGAAGGATGGCTGGCGAGCAGCCTTATGTAAATGATGATAGGTCTCATGTATACACGTGACCTGGGCTTACAAGTAAATAGTACAAGTCTAAGAGAAGTATAATGCTATTGTATTAGAAAACATCTTGAATGTATGTATCAACCCCGATCAATCCACTGCCCCCTGACAACTAATCATAACGTAGAACCTCTACAACCACTCCTTGTCCCCATGATGACTCAAAAACTGCCCCGTCTGCTCAATTCCCACCTGGTCAATAACACTCAAACACTTATCCACACTCTCCGCTGGACTGATCGGCCCCGTGAAACCCGGCTTCAACGCCTGAAACTTCTTCGTCAAAACATCAACCACCTGCTGGATCTCCGGCGGCAAATTATTAACATCCTCTGCGCGCGTCATAACAAACCCCGGGCTCAGACTGAGGAACGTGATTCCCTCGCCTCTGAGCTCCATAGCGTACTTGGCGACAAGGATGTTTACTGCTGCCTTGGAAAGGGCATAGGGGACTGCATCCACGATCTCGGCTTCTAGGACGGCTTCCAAATCTGCGTGTCCGCTGCTGATAACTGTAACCTTCTTGACACTGCTCTTCTTGACAAGCGGCAGGAATGCATTGACCGTATACAGAATCCCTACCGTGTTCGTATGCATGCACTTATCGAACTCCTCCGCGAAAAGCGCTTCCTGGGTAGTATAGCCCGTTGGCGAGATAAAGGCAGTGTGGTCTGAGATATAGCCGCCGTTGATGATAAGGTAGTCGACGGAATCTGTGATTTTGGCGACTACAGCAGCAGCGGCGCTCATAGAGGCGGCGACGTCCATTTCTGCGGAAACGATGGAGACGTTCTTAATGCCATCTTTGAGGAGTTGGGATTCGGTCGCGGAGACGTTGCGGGCGGTACCGATGACGGTGTTTGAAGAGTCGGCGGAGAGAGTCTTCAAGAACTGGTAGCCGATGCCACGAGAGGCGCCGATGATGACGTAAGAAGGCATTGTGAAGTGTGTGATGTTCTTGAAGGTTGTGTGCTTTGAGGTAGAATGATGGATGCTGAGTTGCTGTTGCGATGATGCTCTTCCTCCGTGCGCTCCAAAGCCCTTTTATACATCTACTTACCACACCTGCAGCAGCTGTACCATCTGATCCCGGAACCCCGAATTCCCCCGCTCACAAATCCTTCTCACATGCCAAGTTTCCATTCTCTTCTTGCTCAGCACGTCGAATCTCTGTATCCCAGCCTTGTTGTTACCTTTCGGCCAATCATAGCCAAGAACATCACTAGCGCGCCCCACCTTCGCGGAAACTTGCCCGGAGCTTCGTCGATTCGAAAACAACTCGCCTCGTATCAGCGCACCAATATCGGGCATATTGTGGGTAGTGAAGCCAGTGGAACGGATTGACGCACAGGAGAAAGCGGCCAGGCCCGCCTTCGGACGAAATTCGCCAAAGTCATTTGTCAGGTTTGGGAGTGCGAGATGCGGTATGAGCGAACGAATCACGCGTGGTTTTCTAGAATATGGAAAGTCTTAGCTAATTTGTCGTTAGACCGTGTAATTGCATGTGTAATCTTTACTTGGCCAGCTATCTACCTATATTGAATTCAGGCCAACGGCCATAGACTCCATGCCAATTCCCAATCCCAACCCAAAGTCTGTTGCTCTACACAAATGCTAGAAGACTTTCTGTCGCACTGAGTGCCGCAGTAACTTTCTCTGCGTACGCAACTGCTCCCTCTGTGTCCAAATCATCCTGTGCCCAATATCTCCCTACAAGCAGGTTCAGTATCGAACCTAGCGATGTAGCCGGAGAAGCGCCCCACATCAGAACAAGCGAACTCTTAACACAGACAGGTCCACTTTACTCCCGCTGTGGATCTCATGTAGGACAGGGCCTCTCATCGCTAAACCTGGTCTGGAGTCAAGACTAATATGGGAGTGGGTTGTAATTGGTCCTTATTCATGTAGAGGTCTTTTCTTGTCTGATTACTATCTATTCCACAGGTATAGTAGCATATCATTGATAATAGTCATTTTCAACCCTTCTATCAGCTTTTTATTAGTCCATAAATATGAAGCATATTTAAAGGCTAAACTGAGGAAAGGAGTTGATCAGCCAAGTACTACATGGTATCCATCCGTCGATGCTCTTGAATTCTCTCCCTTTTCAAATTCCTATTATCGAATACCAAAATCGCAAGAGCAATCAGCAACCCAATAGATCCACAAGTGACGGCGAGATAATATCCGGCTCTCAAGCCGTCGAGGTATATCTCAAGGATTGCATGCACCTGTTCTCTAAAAAACACTCTTCGTAGCTCCGTCGCCCCAGTGCTAATCAACATAGCTGTGTTGACTTGAGGAAGGTTTTCCTTTGCTTCTTCGATGATCCTGTTGGTGAATAGCGATTGCGCAATGGCAATAAAGACAGCTCCGGACGCTGTCTGAACATAGAGAATAATGGCAGAGACATTCGACATGTCGCTTTTTTCGACAATCCCCTGTGAGACGACCATTGGAGTCTGAAGAACCATGCCACTCCCTACGCCGATAATCACCTGGTATCCGATCCATGCGCTGCTAGGGCTGCCAATGTCAAGCTTTAGCATGAGGCCAGCACCAATTGTGATCAATGTCGATCCGAGCAGTAGGATACCAGCATAGTGCCCAGTACCACCGACAAGGAAGCCAGAAGCAATACTGAAGAGTGCAACTCCGATGATGAAGGGGATGCTCCGCACGCCAGAATCGGCAGGAGAGATACCATCGACTGACTGAAAATAGACCGGGAGGTAATAAAGGACGATAAAGAAGCTGGCAGCACTAAATACCACGAAACTGGACATCAGAGCCAGCGTCTTCGTCTTGATCAATCGAGGGTTCAGCAGCGAGCGCTCGCCCATCCACCATTCGTTGACCACGAAAAGGCCCAGGAGGACAGCGAATGCAACTAAGCTTCCAACGACACTTCCGTCGCTCCAAGGCTTTGCGACTCCGCCCCATTGAAGCGCAAGTGTGAGACAAGACAGAGCTGCCACAGAAAGTGCCATGCCACTGAAATCCAGAGCGAAGATCTTCTGGAGCCACGGGGAAGACGAAGGTGTAGCAGTATTTGGCGTCTCGAACAGGAAAGCTATGATAAGCATGCTCAGGCCACCGATCGGGAGGTTGATGTAGAAGCACCACCGCCACGAGACATAGTCCGTGAAGGCGCCACCCAGCAGAGGTCCGATGACCGCTGCACTGCCGTAGGTAGCTCCCAGCACGCCAGCCATACGCGCAACCTTCTCAGGAGGAAGTGAAAAGGCCAGGATAGTCCACGCTCCCGATGTGATTCCGGCTCCGCCCGCACCTGCAATCGCACGTCCTGCGATAAGTACGTTGCTGCTTTTAGTGACTCCAGAGATGAGATTGCCTAGCTCGAAGACGGCGTTGGCGAGCAGGAAGGTCGGTTTTAGAGGGAAGTGTTTGTAGCCTTTGCCCCAGACTACTTGGAAAGACGAGAGGGTGATGTAGAAGGAGGCACCGTACCAACCTATTTGGTCCAAGGATCCGAATTCATCAGTGATCTTTGGGATGGCGGTGGCGACGATTGTGGAGTCGAGAGATGTGAGGAAGACGGACAGGATGACGGCTAGGAGGATAGAGGAGAGCTTTGCGCGCGAGAGTCGCTTTGGATCCTGTCCAGTTGGCGATTGAGATGGTTGAATGGGCAGGTCAGAGCTATGCAATGCCCGGAGCTGCAGCGTTTCCGGAAATTTTTTCTGTTCGAACGACGGACGGGGTTCCATGGTATCGAATGATGAGAAGGGTGAGTGGACGAGGAACGCGACAATTTGACTGATTCTTAAGATTGAAAGGGGGCTGATGGAATGTAACGATACAGGGCTGCCCTCGGGTTAAATAGGCCTCTGTCTGCAAACATGCCTCCATGGCGAATGCGGACATGCAGTTGATGGTACAGATTGCTAACATGGGTATAAAATTCCAAGACAACACAAATTCGGAGTCGATGAGAACGACCCTTGCGCTTTGCGGAGATATGCCACTTCCTGCCAACGCCATATTGGCTGAGACTCGTGTATTTGCACGATGTCTTAGGAGAACTCACAGCGGCTGTGCAGATCAGTGCGGGAGCTAATTGTTTTGGGATGGCGCCCGCAAATACCCCAGCAGAATACCCAACCTAACCGCGTCAGGATAGCGTCCGCAGTTCGAGGCAACCTCGCCCTCTCTCTGCATCCTTCAACACTTTCAGGGTCTCGCCATCTTCCTCTATTCGCCTCTTACCGGCGTATTGTTCTGCCAAATACACTCCTATGTCCGCCATTTCCACTGGCAGGTCCTGCATCCGATGCCATGAAGCCAAACGAAAGTGCGATCAGATGTCTCCGTCATGCCGTCTCTGCAGGAGAAAAGGACTAGCATGCGTGTATCCAGCTCGCAGACCTTCGAGTTTCTTACCAATTGAAACAATCGATCCATATACTCTTGCTCCCAGTACCAATTCACCTGCTCTCCAGACGATGAGCCATGAGCTCTCCGCCACCGAATTATCTCCTGATCTCGCTCTAGATTTCGCAAATCCTCCAGACCTACCTCTCACCAATGACACGCGCGCGACTTGGTTCACAGCACCCGAAGCCTTTACAGTCAACCACTCGCCCATGCCCTTACCACCGAACTTCAAGATCCAAGATCTAAAAGAGTTTGTGCGGCTCGTCGAGCGCTGGCTCACCATCTGGACAACCACCGGCAGCAACCCCTTCATCCACGCCCATCTATACGGCACCAGCCTTCCATCATGTCTCCAGATCGCCTTTGTCACGTACTCGGCCTACATCAACAGGGCGCCTAGTGCGAGCGAGATTATTATTCGCTGCGTCAACGATCAGGCGACGGCTTTGGTGTCTGAGTTAGACCACGTACGCGGCTCGAAAGACCTTTTGAAAGACCTCGCCTGTATCCATGCTTTGCTGGTGTATCAATTGGTAGGGTTGTTTGATGGTGATATACGGTCGCGACACCTCGCCGAGAGCCGTGCGCCGGTGCTGGCGGAACTGCTGGATCGCACGCTTAATAGTGCCAGCGCAGCGCTGGAGCAGGACATGTCAACGGGCAGGGATGAATTCTCTCTCGCGCATTTTCTAGCACCGACTGAAGTGTTGTGGCGGTCGTGGATCGTTTCTGAGAGCTTGAGACGGACGTGGCTTATTGTCCAGGGCATCAGTGCCTCGTATGACGGGCTTAAGCAGGGGTGGGCGCCGTGTCATGGCGACGTCATGTTCACGGCTCGCGAAGGGCTATGGTCAGCAGATTCGGCGTCGGTGTGGGGCGAGATGTGTATGGATCGAGATGTGCGGTTCGTCGGGCGCACTCACGCGGAGTGTCTGTTCACGGTCGCGCCGGAAGAGACTGATGAGTTTGCGAAGTTTATGCTGGAGAATATCTTTGGGAGGGAGAGGTCTGCGGATTGGTTGGCTGGGACACGGTGTGTGGACACTGCGACTGCGTTTGAGCTTCTCGGTTCCAGAGACGTCGAGGCTTAGCTTCGAATGGAATATAGGGAGCCATGGCTGCTTCAGAACAATTTTGGTGTCATTTTAAAGCCTCCATCAATTACTTTTACCAGATCGACGCAATACGCACGAAATTCATCTTCGTGTGTCCACCCCAAAAGCCCCCTCTGGCATCAGACTTCACCCTCGCATTAACCTTGCCTTCCCCCCAACCTCGCTTCCACCACACCTCTCACCACGCCTTCTCTCAAAAGTACAAAAATGTCGCAAACGACTTCGCCCCGGGACTAGCCGGAAAATACACATAATCAAAGCTCCCGGTCGGCACCAACTCAAACGTCGCCTTCCCCGGCTTCGGACACGAGATATTCTTCGGGCTACTCGACGGCTGGACCCAACTGGCCCAATTCGCCGCCTCGGCCTGCAGTTCCCCGATCCACTGATCACGCGTCGGCGTACTCCCGCCATCCGTGGCCGGCGCGAGCGTCGAGAACAGCGCGAATTTGCCTGAGCACGTGCTACCTGAGGGCGCGGAGCCGTCGGGGCAGACTTGGGCCCAGCGCTCGAGGAATAGGGCAAAGGTGCATTGCTTGCCTTTTGAGTCGGAGGGGAAGTCGAAAGTCAGGAAGGTGGAGACGTCTTTTTCGGGGTCGTTCCAGCGCTTCAGCATGCCGAAGGTGGAGTTGTAGACGAAGGTGCTGGGTTTGTAGAGTTCGGAGACGAGGGAGGCGTTGGTGGATTTTAGGGCGGTGAGGGGGTGTTGGGTGGTGAGGATGGTGGGGTCGACGGTGTCGATGCAGAGGGCGGTGGTGCTGAGGGCGCTGCTTAGGAGAGCGAGGGTGGAATAGAGGAAGTGCATTGTGGTGATTGAGAGAAGGTTTGTACTTGAGAAGGGACGACGATTTGCAAGTGTGTGATGCAGGCTTGGCCAGGGAGGGAGCTCCGGATCCATGGAGCTCAAGCTCGGAGGTCCCTCAGCTCCATGGAGCTCAGGGAGCTGGCCGCCTTACCTGTACAGGCAATCAGCTAACTCAAATAGGAAATACAGATGACAGTTGCGCCGTCGAGCGCTATGGTGTTGAGACCATGGATTTGAGGCTGGGCGGCGATCACGAGCGCGTCAACGCTCAACAAGGGCAACGTCGAGCTTCTGCAGCAAATCTCATACAAGGATTGACGCCGCCGTTACAGGCGCTTGACCTCGATCAACATGTACGCCGGGGGACTCAGGGATCTCAGCCAATCACCGCGGAGCTTCTCGAGGCTCACCCACGCGCCTGTCCGCCCATCGGAGACGTCTCCGCCGCCGTCGACGCCGCAGTCCCCGCGCCCCATACAAAATAGCCCTGCTCGCGGACGCTCAGGTCTCCGTAAGACACAATGGCCTGTCGATCCCGACCTACTGCCCCCGAGGACCACGACGCCGCAGTCCCCGCGCCCCATACAAAATAGCCCTGCTCGCAGACGCTCGGGTCTGTGTAATACACAATTGTCCGCCGATCTCGACCTGCTGGCGGCTTTGCCCGACGACAGTGGCAGCAACAGTGATAGCCCGATTGAGGAGCTTCAAAATCGCCGTCCACAGCGTCTGAAGCGCACAAGGATCCACGAGTTCGATTACAGCTGGGTACAATGGGATAGGTTACCTGGATTTGTGGCAGACGCCCGCGAGGTCAACAGAAGCTCTGCATACTGGCTATACGGCGTGCCTTTACAATGTGGAGAGGGCTCATCAACAAGGTACTATTACCTTTGCAAGGATTGCCACAAAAACAGGTCCAACGCGGTGTTGAGCGCTAGAGGCGGCGGCAGTATCAATCACCACCTTATAGCTCGCCACCCTGATCGGTACAGCTTTATCCAGGGTAATAAGCTGAAGACTATCAATCTCGATAAAGGATTACCCAACCTGATTGGGTGTTTAGACCCAAGGGATCCTGTACAGCAGGCCGTCCGCGCTCAACTAACTACAGTGTTCAATCCTCAAGCTGTACAGACGGACATACTCAATTGGGTAGTCGGCGACAATATGCCATTTGACACTGTCGATAGCCCTTACTTCAAACGCCTTATCAATCGTATGGCAATCCAAGGCGGAGATATTGTCCCAGCGCGTCAAACAATCCAGAGATGGACCATGGACCAATTTACTATCAAAAGGAGGGAGCTGATCAAGGCCTTGGCGACGTCGCCGGGCAGGATACATATCGCCTTCGACGGCTGGACAAACCGGAAGATTCGAGGATTGTTGGCGATCGTCGCCCACTTTGTTGATGCCGATTATAGGTATCGTACAGTACTATTATCGCTGGAGGAAATCGAGTCGCCGCATACAGGGATCAACATCGCCAAAGCTATATTGCGTACACTCAAAGCTTACAATATTGACTCAAAGATTGGCGCTTTTGTATGCGATAATGCGACCAACAATGACACTGCTATCCAATGGCTGGGAGACGTAGATCGGATGGATTTTGACCATGTTCACTGGAGGACCCGTTGCGCCGGCCATATACTCAACCTCATCGCCAGGGAGCTTTTCTATGGCCTTGATTACGATATGTTTGATCTCCCTGAGGGCCAGATAGCTCAGCTGAAGGCAGAGACCGTCAAGTTTCGTACTCGTGGCCCAATTGCGGTCATTCGATTGACCGTACAATGGATTCGTAAATCCCCACAACGTCTACAACGCTTTAATAAGACCCAGCGCATCATCTGGAGGGAAGAAAACCCTCACCAAAGGGAGATCCCAGAGCCCTTAGTTCTTATTTATGATAATGATACTCGGTAAGTGTTTTTTTGTATTGTGTCATGTTTTTAAGTCGCGGTGTCAGTGTTGCGATGTTGCGCCACGTAATCCCAGTAAACCACTGACTTATATCTCTACAATCACGCACTATTTTTAAATTCTAAGACTTAGAGCCTTTTCGCAAGCTTTCATTCTATCGTGATCAGTTTTAGTATTTAATGCGACGGCGTGGTGTTGATGGTTTCTGGCGAGGGAGGCGATATTGTTTGACATTGCGCGACGGCGAATCTCGACATCCACACCTCCCCTAATAGACGATTGACTGGATTGTGGACGGTCTAGCCCTGCCGCAGGGAGCAACAACCAATCAACAGTCCGCCGTCAGTCCGCCAAGAGCCGCTAAGACTTTAAGCGAGAGGCTAGAACATCAACATCTATCTTCGCTGCCGCGACAATAACATTACAACAACGCAATATTTTTATAATCGCCTAAAAAGGCCTAGAGATATCGATCTGTTGCAGCTGCAGGTTTTTTTTTTATATAGTTTGCTTATGTGGTTGTGGAGATAATCCTTGGTGGAGTTTGCGGGCGCTGACAAGCTCCCCGACAAGGGCCTGCCCGCGCGTCGACTATGAACACTGTCTGACTTTACTACAGGTGGAATTCGACGGCGGACATGATAGACCGCGCGCTACAGCTGCGACCTGCCCTGGAACAATATATGGCGGAGGAGAGAGGTCTATACGACTCTAAAGCTCGTACCGCCGAGAAAAGGAAGCTCCTAAGTCGCCCTGAGGACTCGGCAACGCGCTTTGTCTTTGAGTACCAGCTATCCTCGAAGGACTGGGAGCAAGTCGAAACAATACAGAAGGCCCTGCGCGAGTTCCATAGGGCTACAATAGAGCTTGAGGGACGCCCGAGTCAGCTGAAATGGAGTCCTTCAATTGCTGCAGTCTCGGCGACTATCAGCACTATGATGCAGGAGCTCGAGAAGCTCAAGAAGCGCGTCCTCAAGACGTACGGCAAGAAGGGGATCTACGCCGGCGTTGAGCAGGCTTGGAAGAAGGCTCGAAAGTATTACAATTTGACGACGGAGAGCCCTCTGTACGCCGCCGCCATGTTGCTCAATCCTCGATGGAAGAAGCCAGCGTGTGTCAAGCTCTGGGGCGATAATCACGCCGACAACCAGCTTGTCAAGGTCCGTCAATTCTTCCTCGCAAACTATAGGGGAGGCCCTGCTATTGCCGAGGAGCCTTTGACGCGCAGAGACTGCCCTGTAGAGAGCTGCTACGGGAGCAGTCTTGACGCTGTACTCAGTGGACTGGACACGATCGACACGCCGTCCGTACGCACCGCCACCGACGAGCTGAGCGAGTACTTGGCAGAGGATTGTACGCCCTGCGATCCACATGAGTTCTGGAGGCGTCAATCAACTCAATCAAAGTACCCCAATCTCTCCCGGATGGCGATTGACGTGTACGGAATCCCCGCCATGAGCGACGAGCCTGAGAGGGTGTTTAGCCTCGGTGGCAATACAGTCACTGCAAAGCGCGCACGTCTCACAGAGGAATCGGCAGAGGCTCTTATTTGCCTAGGTAACTGGATGCGTAATATTGACGTCGAGCTTAAGTTGCCAGGAGTGGTGCTACAGAGCTCTCAAAGCTCTCAAACAACAGCTAGCGGCAGCAGCCAGGGCTTCTCATTGGGGGACCTCAACTCAGCTGCGCAGGATCCTTTTTCAGTGGCCTCGCAGGTCTCGATCGCGCGCGATTGATTGATTGATTGATCGATTATATGTAACTGAGTATTGATTGATTGTAGTAATAATATAATGTATAATTGATGTACAGCACTGTGATCGAACTCGCGATCTTGACCTGCTGGGTGGCCTCGGTCAAGGCGGCGGCGGGGATTTTGATAACGCTAGGGATTTCTGACGGCTGGTTGGGCAGCTGCCATACTAACTTAGGTGGGGATAGCGCATAGCTCTGTCAGCTCCATGGAGCTCCATGGAGCTCCCCAACTTAGGTGGGGACCTACGGAACTCCATGGAGCCGGAGCTCAGCGACTTCCCTGCCCATGCCTGGTGTGATGTGGGAAGTAGTACACGATGTAACTTGCAATCTCCATGTGCAGACCTCTGTGACTATATACCTCAATTGCGAGTATAAGACCTAGATCGGGATACGAGGGGCCCCGGAGTCAGTTAGGGCTAGCTCAAGGTTGCCCTGGTGCCTAGGGCAGAGCTGAAATGCATTCTGAATGTTCTGGACAAGCCGGGATGATAACCCAGGATGCATGATTGGACGCATCGCGCTCATCACAGCCTTTCCCCGCACATATATGCGCTCATCATGGTACATCGAGTTACTGTAGCGCAAGTGCGAGGTCCTCAAGCCCGTCCAGTCCAGCAGGCGTCTAATGTACCCCCTGCCATTGGGGCAAGTGAGCTGCGTGCCTGAAGCAGTGGCAAGCGAGATCTCGAAACAACGCCTATGAGGGCATTAGTAATGTCACAGAGTTGTACACGAGACTATATTTCATCAGCAATTCTGTGGGCAAAGTACCTTTGCAATTGAGAAGTGAAACATACTTGATCGCTCGTGCTCGGTACATGACGAATTTTGAGGAGCACGACATGTCAAACCTGGCTCCATACGTAATGCCGCAACGCAAAAAGCACATCTCAGGACCCGCAATTGGCAACGAAGAAGATCCCTGAGTACAAAGGTAACACAGATATCGTCGCCCAGCTCACTCCACTGGAGAGTTCCAAGCGAGCACCCCATCCCCCCAAACCGGCAAAGACTAGACTAGCTTCGTGCAGATCCTCGCTTGTTCCTGCCCGGCCCGGCCAGCCACACCTCAACCCCGCTCCCACATCTAACATCGTCGCTGCGCAGTCATCAGCCACGCCCTTGTTCCGCATCAAAAGACTGGCTCGTCGAGAGGTCGATGGCTTATCAAGACACTTGCTGCTTTCAGTGGCGTCCGTAGCTGAAACACGCCGGAACAAGAGGAGAGGGGACGCCCATTTCAGCTCGCTGATGGCTGATGGCGCAAGCGTGCCAGTGATGCGCATCGAGGACGGTGGATGGCTTGCGCACTGGGAGTGCAGGCTGAATTGCTTGTCGCTGTGTCAAGATTGTGGTACACGCATTGGGGAGTGAGACGGTCGTCGATTTCTGCTGGGACAGTTACGGTCTTTGCCTGGAGTTGTACGAGTATTGCGGCTTCAGATCTTAGTCTAAATATGCCGTGTAGCGAGGGATAATATCGGAACACAGTAAAAATGTCTCTTGCCTTTGTTATGTATCGCGCTATGCTTTCTACTGATATCCGACGCTCCCTGCTAGTTCAATGGGTATTGTACAACGTGGCTCATCAAAAAAAATGCGTGTAGATGAGAGAATCCTTGTGCACCGTCATGACCTAACGGCATCAGTAAACTGCGAGAACACGTAAACGATGTGAGACATACCATCTTGTACTCGTTAAGCTCCTCCTTAATCTGCTGTGCGAGCATCGGCGTAAGGCGGTTGCAAGTATTGATCGGGCCTTTACGATCATACTCAGTCGCTGACCATACATTATGAAATTCCAGTCTAGGGGAAAAGCTGACAGCCTTCGACGGCTTGCTTGGTCTGAGCGGAAGCGTCGTCTTGCCGCCGGTTTCCTGCAGCAAAGAGCTGCGCTTGGGTTTACTCCTCAGCATCTGAGGAGGTTCATTCAGGGTCAATGAATCCGAGGACGAGGAGAATGGGTTGGACGGCGATCGCCTGGGAGGTGAATTTCCGGCTTCAAGAGCAGGCTGTGTAGCCATGATCGAGTTGCGTGCAGACCCACGGAGCGGGCGGTCCTTCAACATGCGGGCGCGCATAGAAGCCTTGTCGGACTGCGACTGGATGTTGTTCATAATATCTACATCATTAGCATCAACGCGGATGACGCGGAAAGTCTCCACTTACTTTGAAGAGAGCGCTCTACCATAAGGGTCCGAGGAAAGCCACTGATGGGAACTTTGCTCTCGCGCAGGTATTGACCGCGAAGAACCATTTCAATGTGGATATGAGTAGACTGCTTCCTCGTCCGAATGTCGGGTAATGTAATACTGAATGATGCTCGATCAACCATTGCATTTACATCCTCTGCACTAAGGACGACCTGGACGAGTCTTAGTCATGTATAATTGGTTAATCAGGGATAGCAATTGTAGAGCCTTACGTTTTCCGTGACCGCGGGGTGCTCATCGTTCCGAATTTCAAAAAATGGTTGAAATTCTCCGTTTTGTTGAGCCCGCATGTACTCTCCCAGTGACCGCACATGGTCAGAGCCATTTTCGAACCTGCAGCATAGACGCCCTGTCGGAGTCAGATCGACCGAAAAGCTTCAACTGCATGGACGACTTACCTCGACAGCTGAATGAACCATCCCGTTCCTTCCAAGGTGAGACAAGCTTCTCATAATAGAAGCTGCTGGCGGCTAGAGTGTGTGCTGTTCTCTCAATCAAAACTTTGCTGTCTGGGGTCTTCAGCGCTTTTTGTGTATCCTCCTGTAGGCGCTTCAGTTGGCCAACATCATCGAGTTTCGGTGGATCGCGGCCAATATCGGGATTGATTCGGAGGTACCGAAAGGTTGCGGCGTTTTGAGTGTCAACATCTGCAACAAAGTCTCTCCACGTTATTTCAGCATCTAGGATGCTATCGAAACGATTATGCTGGAGCAGTTTTTAGTGGGCGGTCTGAATGGAGTATGTAGTAGAAGTGACGAACCATGACCCTGAAAACCTGGCGAAGTTGAGTGAACGGTGACCATAAGAAACTCTTGCTGGTTTGATCTGTCGAGGAACGGTCGCGGGATAGGCTGGAATCGTGATTAACGGGCGTTCAACTAAGCAGGAGCAGGCAAACATACCTTGACCGTTCTTCCGAGTCAAGGCTGTCGGAAGGTAGATCAAACAGTATCTGATTCTCGTTCTGACTTGTCCCAATTGAAACAAGGACATCTGGATGCTTGTTGGCAACATCTGGCCAGAGGAGCTTTCGCTCACGCTCAATCAATTTGACGGGATTGTTGTGATAGAGCGCTCCATCGAGGTACGTTTTCTGCGTCGCGTGATGATTGAACGGTTTAAAGAAAGAAGGGGCTGCCGAAGTTGCTGCCGCGGCTTCCCAAACCTTCAGCTCGAGATGTGGTCGATCGGGTCTTGGAAAGTCGTAACCCGAGATGTTCGCTTCCATTCTAGAGCCGTGCTCCCGGCTGTAGTTGGCCAATACAATGGCTCTCTTTCCCGCCGCGTCAGTGGCCGTGACCGCGACCTTTGCGCCGGACTCGATAGTCTCCTCGCTGCTGTTTCCAAAAAGCAGGTCCTTGCCAAACGCTTCTTCTAGAACGTTGCGTAAAGGTTTCGTCTTGTATTTGGCCGCGTGCTTCATGGTGACAAAGTACTTGAGAATAGGCATGCCGCTGAATTCGCGGGGAGAGAATGCCTTTGAGCATACTTGTTCGAAACGTCGCACACAATCGTCCAAATCCCAATTTTTTACTCCAAAAGCAAGTGATATAATCCCGCCAGTACTGTCAAGAATTAGCGCTGCATTGAATCTCGGCCTACAAACTCACCTTGTGCCAACGATAAGATCAAAGAACGCACGTATGGGTATCTTGTTGTTAAACTGCGCTTGGATAGAACGAAGAACTTCTAACTCGACGATGCCCCGCATACCACCTCTATTTGCAGTTAGCGTTGTGAAGTTGGGAAAGTAACATCGCAGAACCAGTCCAATGTTTCAATGAAGTAGTGTTTGCGGACTGGAACACGTATTGATTGGAGGAACTCACCCATCTAAACAGAGAAGTCTGGTGCCGGCATGATCGGGTTTGAAACGGATTAGGTGGGGTTTTTGCCACTGGCTCACCAGGCGATGCAGCGGGCAGTGATCCAATTGGAAAATGAATTTGTTTTCGTTCTGTTGTTTACCGTACGACTTGATGCAAGGCGTGCACAAGACGTGTCCACATGGAAGAGTGTGTTGAGGCGGCTGCATTAGACAGCAGAAACAGACCGAGTGGCTTTTGACAAGCACTGCATGGCATCCACGGCCGCGCTGATCGAAGAATATGTCGTCGTAAAATCGTTTCATGAGACGCGTATGCAGTTTCAAAACCTGTTCTTCTTCTGAGAAATCTTTCGATGCCCTGACCAACTGCTCGATCAGATTTTCGTTGATTTGATGAATGGCTATTTGAATAGCCTCTCTCCAGATGGGATAGTAGTCTTCGGCATTGAAAGAAGACGTAAATGGCCCTGACGACAGGATTTTACCCTTTCGGTTCTGGTGACCCTTTTCATGAGCAGATGCCACGTTGATGCATGTATCGGTATCGGTTTTAAACTCGCATGGTATATACCTATTGCAAAACTGTTCCAAGGCGTAGTGAAGAGAATCTTCATACTCATCAAATAAATCTTCGGGTTGGCCTACGAGTTTGGGTGAGTCGAGCTCTCTTTCCGGATATATGACACGGACCTTTTCTGTAGCGAACACAATCAAGCATGACGCAAGATGCTATTGGATACTCCAACTTATCAAAAATGTAGCGGCCTGGACGAGTGCATCTTAATTGTGCAGCTAGCGCGAGCTGAAGTATGTGTCCTCCAAAATCGTCGGGGATGGGATTACTCGTGAGTGAAACCTCGACAAAATTAAAAGGGACCTCCAATGTACGACTAAAGTGCGAGAATGCTGACTGTAGGTACACATGAAGTTCATCGGCGCTCGACAGCATGTTCGATTGGCGTTTTGTACGAAACGACATCTCGCGAGAGTTGGTGATTGCATCGCGCAATCTGACGACCTGGTCGTGTAGCAGCTGATATCGACCTTTGATAGGTATGCGCACGACCTTGAACGTTGAGTAGTAGCAATTTATGAGGTCGGCGATAGAATCGATGGTGCGTCCCTTGGCTCGCCATTGCTCTGCAAGTTGCCTAAAGTATGGCACACCATTGATCCTATCCAAGCTGTCCTTGTTGGCGTCAAGCAAGCTGTCGGTGGCTGTGCGCACATCCCATTGGTCAGTAGCAACACCCACATCTGTAGCATTCAAGGCGATGATGGCATGCGGAAGTGCGGGTTGGTTGACTGATTTCTCCAAAGAAGCTGCTCCCCATTCGAGCAAGCGGCGAAGAGCTGTGGATTGAAACGTTCTGTATTGCGTCAGTTCCTTTTCGATAATTGAACCATATCGTGCTCAAGCTGAAGCGACTCACTTTGCATTGCGCAAAACAAAGACTACCACGTCCGAGAATGTGTATAAGATGCGAGGATAAAGCGCACCAACGACATACTCCCGCGTTTGTGTCTCCTCCGTATCTGCCCACTCCAAACGTCGGGTGCGCCCTGGCGTCAGCCTTGCCATAGACCTTTCCGCGTCCAGAGCATTCGACCTCCTCTCCATGGCACCAATGGGTAGTTCCTCTCCGGCATCCAATCCCTCGCAGTCCGCGTATAGCAGCGGTGTGCTCGAATTATAAGTTTCGGGGTCGGCATAGAGATGTACATCGGCGGACGTAGGCATTCGATCGTATAGTGGCGATCCGACGACAGGAGAGGGAAATTTGCCCGTGTGGGTTTGCTGTGTGAGATCGATGAGCATCTTGATGAGAGTGCTCTTGCCGGCATCTACACATGTCAGTACCGGCCAATTGTTCAGCGTTGGCTTGCTAACTAGTCTGTCCGATGAATGAAACTATCTGTGGATTCTGCCTGCCGGCAGCACTTGGAGCGTGTCCCATGAGAGTGGAGTAGACGTCGTAGTCGATGAAGGATGGCTTACCGTTGCTATCTTTCACGATACCTGGTGGTCTTTGTGAGTTACGCCTCAGAAATCCAGACTACACATACCGAACCAAGTCATGTCCATGTCTGAGTTGTGAAGCTGTTCCACGGTGTCGAGAGTCATGTCCGGGTTGAGGATCTGGTCCAGCCTCTTGAACATGTGGTACTGTGTGCGCTCATGAGGCAGGCCATCGCGCCCCGTCCTGCCTCCGGTGTGAGGTAAATGGAAGTTCCAGCACTCATCGCAAAGGCTACATGCGCAGTCGACACAGTACCAAGTCGTCAGAGTCGACCGTCTGCAGCGGGGATCTTCGCAAGACACGTCGTCACCGGGGGAGGGCTCCATATGCAGGCCTGCTTGCGCCCCGATCGGCGGACGCACAATTAAGGGATTCGCGACGAGAGATCGGTCGTGTGGACATGATGAAGAAGTGGATTCAAGGGCGCGAGCGATTCTTTAGCAGCGACAGGCTTAACGCAAGGCTGAAGCTACAGTCGTGGGGTTGTGGCCGGCCTCACCAATGACACTCGTGTGTGGCGTACACAGCCTCTGCAAGTGGCATTGCCACGACAAGCCCCGACATCTCGATCCAACAGCGCAGGCGGGAGTTGGGACTGAAGCGACAACGACTTTCAATCCCTTGAAGCATGGTGAGTGTGTTGGTCCGCAAGACCATCACGTCGGTCATGGCTCACCGCTTCGCACTTGCCAGAGGCTCAGTCCGCATTCGCGAACCCTGGCGCTGTTCCCTGCATGCGACAAGCCTCAAGTTGACTTCATCGAGTCATTCGAGACGCCCTTTGATGAGCACGTGAAATGATGGGCAACGACCGAAGACGTCTCGCGAAGATGTCAATGCATTGGCAAGTCGGTCCACAATATCCACAGGTATCGTACATATACCGGGTACACAATCCTACTTCTTCTTCTCCGTCTGCACCACCTTCTTCATGCCTTCAGTGACCCCCGTCTTCACCTCTTTAGCTTCTTCTTTCAGCATCTGGGCTGGATCAATAGGCCGCCTCCGCCCGTCATTAGCCTTGAACCCATTTAACTTCAACCACGCGACCACCGCAGCCCCCGTCGCATAACCACCTAGGTGACTCGCATAATCCATCGTCTTATGGCTACGCCGTACCATGCCATAGACCTCGACGGCGAGGAAGCCGGCGAAGAGTACCTGGGGGTAGAAACTGAATTCGCCCGCGTAAGGAATCTTGATCCTGTCGCGTTCCGTGAGGAGGCAGTAGAGCGCGGCAACGCCCCATACGGCGGCCGAGGCGCCGACCGAGTGCGCTGTTATAACACCACGGCCCAGATTGGCCCAGTACAGCGAAACCAGCGTGCCCACGGCGCCGGCAGAAAAGTAGGTTCCGAGGAAGACGCCTCGCCCGACCAGGTCGTGGCAAGCGCTGCCGATGAGGAGGAAAAACATCATATTCCCAAGCAAGTGCTCATATTGGATGTGCGAGAAGATGTTGCCGATGGCTTGGATGGGATGCGGATAACCGGGGACATGCATCATGTAGCGCGTCAGAACTGGCCACATGGGTTTCACGCGCCAGAGGACGCAGACGAGGACGTTGGCGGCTGTGATAGCGACGAGGGTGGCCGTCGTGGGAGAGAGTTCCGGCAAGACGCGGTAAGATCGGTCTGGCGGGGTGTAGTAATGACCAAAGCCGTAGGAAAGAACGCAGATGAAGAAAACAAAGGCAGTCATGGGATACAGACGTTGAGCCTGCACATATTATTAGCCGGGTTGGGTCTGAGAAGAGCATAGAGTTTACCAATGTCGTCTTTTGCAGCATTTCTTCCTCTGACTTGAATGGAGATTCCGCCTTCTCTTGGTAGAACTTTTGGTACTCGTCTCGGCGATCAACGTGCTCACGCCCAAAGGGATCCAGGTACGTCTTCTGCCCCGGCTTGATCAATTGCATGCCGTGGGGACTCCGCACATACTCGCCGGTGGCAATCTTCATCTCCTCCTCTGCTTGAATTTTCTCCTTCTCCTCTGCCTTTTTCGCCATGGCTTCTAACCGCTCTCTCCGCTTCTGTTCGATGTTGCGCTCGAACTGGGAGGGTCCAACGTGCAATATTCCAATACGCTGCTCACCCAGCCCCGCCTCTTCCTCAGCCTGCTGCTGCTTGAGATAGACCTGCGCCGGGTCGTTGTATTTCGAGTCGGCATTGTCTGGGTCTGCTAGCCACAGCTCGTACGAGATGCGATTCGCTTCTTTTTCAGCCCATTCCTGTGCTGCTCGCGCCTCGTCGATTGGAAGCGTCTCCCGCAGCCACTTCAGCGCCTTGGTAGCATTCGCCTTTTTCACGTTGGGATATTTGCGACCCAAGTTGTCGACTCCATAATCGGCCAGGGATCCAGACGTCCTTCGGTGGTGCAGTATTCGGAGGACGTGATTGCCTTCTGTCCGAGATATTTTTGGCCCAAAAATGTCCTGAAGGGTTGTTATATCCAGATCTCCAGACGGAAGCGGGCCAATGCGTATTATGCGCTTCTTCTGGTGCTCGAGTTTGGGATTGTAGGGTTCGGGGGGGTTTGATACGTCGGCGTGGATTCGGGGAGTCGAAGAGAAGGAGCGGCTGTGGTCTAGATGGAAGGGAGCAGAGATTTTCAATGCAGATAGTATGCCGGATGAAGAATTGAATCTAGAGGAGGAGGATGATTGCTTCGCGCAGTATCTCCGCGTGAATGCAGCCGTTACAGCGCTCCATTGCCGCGCTGCGGTTGCGGACGGACGGAGAGCGGCGCACGATGGCCGCAGGAATGCCGCGGGAAGTGCATTGCTCATGACTAGACTAGATAAACAGCGATGTCGACATGGCAAAGGCAGACGAGATGGGATTGAAGTCGACGTGGTTGGACTAAAAGTTCGGAGCGCGTGCACGCACGGACCCGCGGTTTGGCTCCTGCTTGACGTCTCCACCGAGCTCCCCGCCAGACATTCACGGCCACTTCCTTTTGAAGCGCGATATCAGAGGAGATACAGAGTCTTTTCCAGAGCTCCTTTCTGCTTCTCCCCAGCTCCTCCATACCCACCAACGAGAATCCCCCTCAAAATGTCAGCTGAATCCCTCCCCATCACCTCCCCCCGCTTCGCCGCCGCCCTCAGCACCCTCCCGCCCTCCTCGCTCCACGCCAAACTCTCCGAGCTCTCCAACTCCATCGCACACCTGCACCGCTCCAACGCAGAACTGGAAGCCTACATTCAAGAGAGCAAAGAAGAGCGGGATGGGGATAAAGAGTGCTACGAGGCGATACAGGAGAATAAGGATGTGGTGAGGAAGATGGAGGAGAGGGTGGAGTTGGTGAAGAGGGAGATTGTGGAGGTTAGGGGGTTGCCGTTGAGGGTGGAGGGAGAGGGAGGGAGTGGGGGGGCGAGGGTTAATGGGGCTGGGGGTGGGGATGGGAATGGGACTGCGGAGGGAGGGCGAAATGGGGAGGGAGAGGGAGGGGATGAAGGCGAGGAGGGAGTGTATCTGTGAGCGGGGACAATGGGTTGCATGCTTGAAATCTAGTCGGGGGACTAAATACGCGGACGCACGATGTGTGTTCGTAAGGCTGAGGCCATGCTCGATGCTACAAGTCTGCGTCGTGCATGCATGGTCAGTCGCCCCATATCCATTTGCTCTCCATTGAGACTGACACGCTCCAGACATGTGAGGACTATACATCCCGTCCACGTCGATCACTTTGCAAGATAAAGAGCAGCACAGACCATACCTCTTTACCACCAACATACAATTTATGATATCTATCGCACCCATGCCTCGACTCCCTGTTCCAGAAGCCATACGCACCAGCCATTCAATACCCTCAAACGCCAATGCTACTCAAGTCTCTAGCAGACCAGATGACCCAAACGCCGCTTCACGCTCACTTTTCTCAAAGCAGCAATCCTCCCTACTCGTACATGCTCAAATCCAAAGGAACACTGCTCCCCCTCCCTGCCCTGTACCGCTTCGGCCCGTTGCCAAACTCTCTCGGCCTGGGCAACTGGCTCTCGTCCTGGAAACGCCATCTCAAATCGTGTATGGGATGCATTTTCCCTCCACCTCCGTTCGCGCCTTGAGTTCCGGGCGAGGTCGGTGATTTGATACTCGTCCCGCCGTTCGTGAGCGTGTACGAGGACGGGTCGAGCATGGAGCGCATTGGAGCTTGTTGCGTTGGAGGACGTGTGAGGGGGGGCGCCGAGGACGGTGGAGGTGGTGCGGGGGCTGATGGTAGGTTCGGTGCTGAGGGCGGAGGAGAGGCTGGGGGAGGTGGGGGCGGGGCGGCGGGTGAGGCGCGTCCAAAGGCATTGCGGGCTGCTTGCGCCGCTATCGAAGGGGTGTGGCCGTTCGTCGGTGCTGGGAATTTAGGCGCTGGGGGTGCGGGCGCGGGGGGAGGTCTGGGAGGTGTGCTGGTGTTTGTGTAGCGGTAGGGGTCGTAGTCGTCGTCGTCTTCATCCTGCTGTGGCGCTTTTGGCGGGGGAGGGGGCGTTGAGCGGACAGGTGGAGGACGAGGAGCCAAGGACGGCGGCGGAGGCGGTGGCGGCGCTGAGGGTATCGAGGACGGCGGTGGTGGGGGTGGAGCAGAGGGTGTGTGTGAAGAAGGTGGTGGACGTATCGAGGGTGCTCCTGGGACCGGGGGTGGACGGGCCGGAGAGCCAGGCGGCTGTGGAGCGAATCCAGAGGGCTTTCGAGCTGTGGGGGGTGGAATGGGCGGTTTCTTTCCAATTGGAGGCGGTGGCTTTGGCTTTGAGCCAATGTCTGGCATCGAGTGTGTCGAGACCATGGACGAGGGCCGCAGGTTGTTCCTCAGCGCAGCAATGGACGGGTTGGCGGGCGGTGGTCGAGTTCCTGGTAGAGGGGGGGCTGCTCCTGGGGGCTTCGGTGCGGCTGCTCGCGGGGGTTTGGGCGCTGAGCCTCGAGATGTCTCTGGGTCCGAAAGGTATGGGGAGCTGCTGTCGGCGCCTGTGTTCACACCTCCCGCCTTCCTCAGCTTCGGTATGCCACCCGCCAACAGCCCTGCCAACTGCGGTGGCCCGCCCGATGCCATGCTCTCCCTCGCTGCGTCGCCCCCAGTGTCGCTGTTGCTCCTCGCCCGTCCAGGCACCGGCGGCGCGAGGCCCGAGGGGGGTGCTGGAGCCCGGCCCATGCCAGGAATCGGCGGCGCGCCTCCAATGGGCGGTCCGCTGGGCCCATCTGATACTTTGCCGACTATTGGAGCAGATCGATCGTTCACTTGGGTGACCTTCTTAAGCCTCGTACCCTTGCCGATGTCTGAGAGAAGCGCGCCCTGAGCCTTGTTAGCTTGGTCTCGACGGTGCCCAAAAGCCCCAGAAGTTTCTTCTGAATAAATCCAAACGTACTCTTCCAGCTCCACTCGGCGGTTTCCCACCCGGAGCCTTCATGTTGGGCATAGGCGGCGGTGGTGGAGGGCCTCCAGCGCCTCTCCCCATGGGCGGCATGGGTGGAGGGGGAGGCGGCGCGGGCATGATGATGTCGCGTGCGATGCAGACGAGGTATGCTTCTTTTTCCTGCTCTTCTCTGTCGAGGTGTGCTCTGCACTTTGCCTCTGTCGTTGCCTGCCGTCGTCGTCGTGCGCGTGCGTGTCGGTGTGTGTTGGATTCCTTCTTCGAGCTTCGGTGAGACTCGCCCTTCACCGTCGCGCTTGGCACTCAGCCACCAGCTTCGTCACGGACGTCCACCCTCGACCAAAACTCGCCATGCCAGCACCATGAAGCCCGGACGGCTGCCTCTTCGCGCGCAATCGCGGCCGCTGTGCCAATTGTGTGAATTCGTTTCGCGGCAGTCTGCACAGCGCCGCTCCTTCCTCGCCGCGTCCACGGTCCAGGCACCCTCGATCCGGCGGGTGGCCAGGCACCATGGCGTGGCCCCCTTGACGCAGACGCGGACTCTGACGACGATGAAGACGACAAAGAAAGCGCCACAGAAACAAGAGGAGGCAGAGTCTGCGCGCCAGAACCTGGACCAGGTGCTGTTAACGCTGCAGCAGGCCGAGGAGCGCATCCAGGAGATAGTCAACTCGGGAAAAGTTGAAGACGAAACACCAACCCTACAGGTCCTCAATGCGCTTGAATGGGTCGCAGAACAGTCAGATCTCATCCGAAAGGGGCGACAGCCCGTGACTGTGCATGTGCGACAGAGCTCTGCGAGCGCAATTCTATCTCTCGGCGGCGACGAATCCACAGCCCCCAGCAAGACGACGACAAGGTCTCAGACGAATGATCATCTACCCACATCCGACCATCTCTCGCAACTCGCCGAGGATCTTCTCAGACACCCCAATGTCTTCATCTCCCCCTCCGCTCTCTCCAAATACGTAGACATACAATGGGCGCTGGACCGCGTGCACAAGATCCCTGACATGTTCGCTCTCTACGCCCACAAGCCCGTCCCCGAGCTCGGCAGCTCGCCACCAAAATTCTCCAAGCCATCGCCCAAGTCTTTCAAACAAGCCATACCGACCGAGACGGCAGAAAAGGCGCTGCGGGCGGCCATTGGCACAAAAGATCTAGCCTTGGCCATGAACGTCATTGACACAACATACTGCTCGCCAGCCTGGAAGCGGTACAAGATCCTCACAAAGCTTGGCCCGCCCGGGACTCTCGCTGCCATCACGCCGCTCGCCCTGTACATGATTGCCCAGGAAGCCAGCGTCTACTCTAGCTACATTGACCCCTGGACGTTCAAGATGTACGCCTTTGCCGGCCTCTTCACGTATGTGACCTGCACGGGCACCCTCGGCTTCGTGGCCATGACGACGTGGAACGATCATTTCGAGCGCGTCGTCTGGCGGCCTGGTATCCCGCTTACGGAGCGCTGGCTCCGAGAGGACGAGCGGGCTGCGCTGGACAAGGTGGCTTGTGCGTGGGGGTTCAAGGAGAAGTGGCGGAGAGGCGATGAGGAGGGCGAGGAGTGGGAGGCGTTGAGGGAGTGGATTTATCTGAGGGGCATGATTCTTGACAAGTCGGATTTGCTCGAGGGCATGAATCCACCGTCGGGTCAGTGAGCAGTGTGTCAATGTGGGAGGTAGGCCGAGGGTGATGTAAAATACTACTAATTTTATGGAAGTTGATCTGATAGCTCCGTCATGCCTCAACGTATCTAGTGATATGACAACCTAAGAATATTGGACCTGACCTAATCTATATCAACCTCCAAAAACTGATTTCATTAGCTAATCAGGTAAGGCGTAACCCGTATAATTGAACTAACTAGAACAAATCTACTACGAAGGAAGTCGTGAAAGGGGCAGCTGAGACCCGAAGGCACCTTTAATATGCAAAGGAAATGAGGCTTAGCGGTCCAGAACCCTCGTTTAGAGACTGCTGCGTGTGCGACTTCAGCTCGGGTTGATATCTGGGGTCTGACTTCGGCGTCAATATGTGTTCCGACTCCGCAACATCTTCTGTCGGCGCTCATAGTTGGCAAAACCATACGCATCTTCAGCCCCCACCGCAGTATCGATTGTACCGACCATGAGAAGGGCGATTTGTTCCTTCCACTCCAGCTCAATGCACGTTGACCCTTCAAGCTTCGCGGAGCCCAAGGTATCCACACGTTTGACAACGCCGAACCCAATTAGGTCTAGCGCAGCCCGTTAAAAGGCGTTGATGATGCAGAGACACAGCAAACAACGCTCTGAAGCAAACTTCGCCCGGTATGCCTTGTTTCAACTCCTCGGAGCGTCGGTCTTTCGGCGCTTGCCATGTTCCTGCTCATCGTACCTAGCTTTTCACTGTTAGATGGAGATATATTAGGTAGAGCAGTCAACATCCAACAGACTTGTCTCTCCAACAAGACTGATATCATTTCAAACCGCTCAATTCTTTGCATTAGGCCTACTTCTTGCAATCATGCCCCCTCCCCCCCGCGCCCTCATAATCGGCGCCGGCGTCGCCGGCTCCACACTCGCTTTCTGGCTCGCCCAAGCCAACATGCACGCCACCATCATCGAGCGCTCCCACCACTCCTTCCGCTCAGGCCAAGGCATCGACGTCGAAGGCCCGGCGCGCGAAGTCGCGCGGCGCATGGGCGTCGAAGAAGAGATCTTAGCCCGCACGACGGGCGAGCAGGGCTTTGCGATTCTGGATGATAGTGGGAAGATGCTGGCGAGTGTTGAGGGGATCGTGACGAGGAGTGTGGAGATTTTGAGGGGGGATTTGGTGGATGTGCTTGTGGGGGCTGCGGGGGGGTTGGAGAATGTCGAGATTCGGTTTGGTGTGTCAATCAAGGAGATCAGGCAGGATGATGGAGGTGTGGTGGCGACGTTCAGCGATGGGCGGGAAGAGAGGTTTGACTTTGTGATTGGCGCGGATGGATCGAGGTCCAAGACTCGACAGCTTGTGTTTGATAAGGAAGAGAATGAGATGGCGTTGAGGCCGATTGGGGTTTATTGCTCGTTCTTCCAGATCCCGCGCCAGCAGGAGGATTGGCCGTATGGAAGGGTGCAGCACGCGGTGGGAAATCGATCAGTGGTGGTACGTCCAGCGCACGCAAATACCTCGGCGGCGTATGCTTCTCTGGCGACGGAATCCCAGGCTCTCTACGAGGCTTTCCAGACCGGAGACCGACAAGTGCAGAAACGGGCCATTGGGGAGCTGTTTGGGGACGTTGGGGGAATCGCGCCTCGCGTCATGAAGCAGATGATGAACTCGAAGGACTTTTACTTTGAGCGGCTGGCCCAAGTCAAACTCTCGTCCTGGTCCAGGGGACGCGTAGCTTTGGTGGGAGATGCTGCGTACTCGCCGACGCCTTTGACGGGCGCGGGCACCAATCTTGCGCTGGTCGGAGCGTATGTGCTTGCTGGGGAAATGTCGAAATCGCCAGAGGATCCTGCCGCTGCATTCAAGGCGTATGAGGACCGATTGAAGGAGTTTGTGGAGAAATCGCAGACGATTGCGTTGGGAGGCCGAGCTCCCCAACTGTTCAATCCGGCCACGGCATGGGGGATCTGGGTCCTGCGGACGCTTTTCAGATTTATTGCATGGACTGGACTGTGGAAGTTGTTCAATATTGCTGAGCCGCAAGCATTCGAGCTGCCCGAGTATCCTGCGTTTGTTTCTTCATGAGACAGATGTTTTTTTGCTCATCGCTGCTCCGGGTTGGCTGTTCACTTGTTAGTCGTTGTACATATCGATACCATCTAAGAGCAATGTAATAGATTACCATAGCTGCCATGGAGAACTTTTCTATCCTCAAACAGGAGAATGCGAGCTGACCAATCAAAACTCGCGTAGCCGACCCACAATTTCGCCTTGTGCGTTCCGCCGCCATGACTCTTTCCTAAATTGCAGCTCTCCTTTCACCGGCGCGAAAACCATGCCTATACCAGATTGATTATACCATCATTCTTCGACTTCAAACTTCTCAACCATTGTGATCAGCGACAAGGAGATGCCAGAATATCTCGTGAGGCTTGTGCAGGTGCATGAGAGCTTCCGCAAGGCAGAGCTGCAAGCCCTAGCTGACGTCGCTGGCATTAAGATTGACTTTATATCATATGATGAAGATGTAAGTTGGCGAACCGGAGCGCAAAGAACCATTTCATGAGCTCATATCCCAGCTGTTTTCCTTTCTCACCCCCGACGTCCCAAATGAAATCAAAAGCCCATTAAGTCTCACACATTGCTAATTTGAAGCAGTCGCCCTTTTGCGTGGTTGGTCTTCCTTCCGACAATGCTGCTCGTACTATGATATCTCGTGGCATCCTTTCCCACGGCATCTATGAGCTATGGGGTGAAGGATCCACGTACGACAATCTTCATGCTTCGGTACGCAAGCGATCGTCAGAAAAATGGTCCCTTTACCACGAAATTCCGTTTCGCTTCACGCTAGACAGTTTTCGAGGATCACGCAAGCCTGCAGATCAACGCGGCATCGTGGACTCCTTTTCGTATCTTGGCTTCATGGGCCCGATTCGCATGAAGGAGGCTGAGGTTTCGTTCAAGGTCTTCGAAGACTACGACAACAAAGCGTCAGAGCCAAAGCATCTCTACCTTGGCCGTTTTATTGGTGAATCGGGTCGACAGGCCAAGACGACTTATGACTTGAAGAAGAGACACTATATTAGCACTACTTCCATGGATGCTGAGCTTGCTTTGCTGACGGCCAATATTGCTCTCGCTGCAACTGGGAAACTGTTCTACGATCCTTTCATGGGCACTGGCGGCTTTCCGATCGCATGCGCTCATTTTGGGGCTCTGGTCACGGGAAGCGATATCGACGGGCGGAGTATTCGAGGAACTGGCGGGAGCGCGAGAAAGGGCCAAACGGGCAAGTATGATGTTGCAGGCAACTTTAAGCAGTATGGGACAGAATCTCACTACCTGGGCGCTTTCATATCAGACCTTACGAATACCCCCCTTCGAGGCTTGATCCTAGGAAGTGAGCATGGGGGTTATCTTGACGGCATCATCTGCGATCCACCGTACGGCATCCGCGAGGGTTTGAAAGTCCTTGGTCCTCGCGAGCAGCTGGGCGAAGTCGAGCGTGCAACGCATCGGGACCGGTACAAGGAGCCTACATACATCCCGCCAAAACGACCGTACAGCTTCATTGCCATGTTGGACGACATTCTCGCTTTTGCTGCCTCTACCCTCGTTGAGAATGGACGGTTGAGCATGTGGATGCCTACCGCGAATGACGATGATATCGAGCTCATCATACCAACTCATCCTTGTCTGGAGATCGCGTCAGTCTGCGTGCAGCCCTTCAACAAATGGAGTCGGCGGTTGTTGACGTATCGACGACTGCCTGATTCCGAGGTGTCGCAAGAAGCCCTTCTTCTTGCAAAGAAAGAATACGACAAGGGCGTAAAAGCCGATGACCTCAACGCTTTTCGAAGAAAATACTTCGAGGGGTTCAAAGAGTACCAGAGGCTGCAGGAGGCTGCAAGGGCGACCAACGATATAGTTCCCGAGGACACCAATACATGAGAGATTTACTCCCCGTATGTCTGCGCATCGTTCCCCCGACTTCAAATACTTCTCGACACACATGTACACATGTATGCGCTTACATGTGTCCCTTCATCCTATTGGCGGAACGTAGTACAGCCTCGGTCGGAATTTCTGCGAGACCACTACCCACTACCTGGTCTCCATGACATTCGAGTCGTCTACCCCGCCAACCCCACGATGACCGCGGAGAATTTGCGGCTTTAGTTCCCCATCGGATGGCGCCCGTTCGGAAATCTTGATCATGATCCCGCCTTTCTAGTAACCAGCCCTGTCGATCATGGCGTCAATCGGCCATAAGGCAAGATTGGTAACGTGCGCCGGTACAGGAGATGCTGCAAACGTCACAATGCTACAGATCTAGTTCTTGGACTCCTCTTTTCAATTCATTGACCGAAAATGGGCCGGCGGAGAGGTGGTCTGGGGCAGGAGCCGCTCTAAAACTACTCCTGATGAGGCATTTTGCTCGATGTATGAGCGGATGTAGCCTTTTTCGCACACAGCTAGGCGCTATAAAGTTGGGAGAGTCCGCTCGTGTATTTTCAAGACTCACAGCTTTTGCTTGACACGAAAATACAACTATGAAGCTGCCTTTTCTTGTCTTGTCCACTCTTTGGGCAGTCTCCGCTCTTGATGTCAAGGTTTCCAATACTGGCGGCAATGCCACATCTGGATATCAATATGGAATCATGTTCGAGGTATGACAGCTTTCTGATTCCATAACATTGACGCTAATCAAGTTCAAGGATATCAATTACTCCGGCGATGGAGGCATCTACGCAGAGTTGATTCGCAACCGTGCATTCCAAGGAGACGCCGTCTTTCCATCAACAATCGAGCCCTGGACAGCTGTTGGGAACGCGAAGCTATCTCTTCAAAATTTGTCACAGCCTTTATCCTCTGCATTGCCGACGTCTTTGAATGTCGCGGCGTCTGCTGGTGAGGCTGGCATTTCCAACCCGGGCTACTGGGGTATAGACGTCAAATTGCAAAAGTACACTGGTTCCTTTTGGGTCAAAGGAAGCTACAATGAATCGTTTACGGCATCCTTGTACAATTACCTATCGAACGAAACCTTGGCGACCGTGCAGGTGCCATCAAAAGCATCGAATAGTGAATGGACGGAACACGCCTACACATTGACACCCGAAATCGCGGCAGACAATGTGAACAACTCATTTCAAATCACATTCGACGCCTCGGTATGCTTGACAACTCGCGAAAGGATGTGAAATCCCACTCACACTCGCAGGCAGCAGATGGTTCGCTCGACTTCAACCTCATCAGTCTCTTCCCGCCGACGTACAATGACCGTCCAAACGGGATGAGGAAAGACCTTATGGAGGCATTGGCAGAGCTAAATCCTGTAAGCGCGAGCATATGCTGAAAGGCCATCTCACTCACATCCTGCAGTCCTTCCTCCGGTTCCCAGGTGGCAACAACCTGGAAGGTAATGATCCTCCGTACTACCTGAAATGGAATGAGACTATCGGACCTCTGAAGGATCGTCCGGGCTACCCCGGGACTTGGAATTACGAGAATACGAATGGTCTGGGACTCATCGAGTACCTGCACTGGTGCGACGATCTTCATATGGAACCTGGTGAGTACATGGCTCAGATGGAATTCGTGTGCTAATTTCGCAGTCCTCGCCGTCTGGGCTGGTTTTTATCTGAGTGGCCCTGTCATCCCTGAAGACCAACTGCAACCGTACATCGAGGACGCGCTCAATCAACTCGAGTTCATCACAGGCGACACTTCAACCAGATACGGCACCCTGCGTAGCTCGCTCGGCTATCCCGATCCTTGGGTAATCAAGTACGTCGAGGTTGGGAACGAAGACAACCTGGGCGGGGGTGGCCCATCCTACGAGGCATACCGCTTCCAGGCCTTTAGAGATGCCATCAATGAGAAATACCCGGACATATTTGTCTTCGCCAGTACAACCGACTACCACTTTGCTGAAACAGAAGACGTTGGGGAGGACTACCACGAGTACACTCGTCCAGACTACTTTGTCGGTCAATTCGGATTCTTTGACAACTTCACTGCTGGCCAGAAGACCATGATCGGCGAGTACGCGACGGTGCAACCAAACACTGCAGAAGGTGGCGGTGTCGACTGGGACCAAGCGCGTCTGCCGTTCCCAACGTGGATCGGCAGCGTCGCCGAGGCCGTGTTCCTTCTCGGGGCAGAGCGAAACGCAGACAAGATATGGGGAGCTGCATATGCGCCGACGCTGCAGAACCTCGACTCGACGCAATGGGTCCCGGATCTCATTTCGTTTACGGCGGACACGGCGAGAGACGTCCTGTCGACTTCGTACCACGCGATAAAGCTCCTCTCAGCGCACCGTATATCCACCGTTTTGCCCATGGACACGCTGGACTTTGGCCCGGTGTACTACGTCGCTGGCTACTCGAATTCGTCCAATTCATACATTTTCAAGGCAGCCGTGTACAATTCGACGGAGACGGTCGATATGAACATTGCCTTTGAAGGCGTGAGCGAGGGCGCAGAAGCGTCTCTGATGGTCTTGACGGCCCCAGATGCAGAGAGCTATAATAGCCTGGGGAGCGATGTTGTCAAGAGCAGTGTAACGACTTTGACGGCTGGGAGTGGTGGGGCTGTGAGCTTTGCGCTGCCGGACCTGAGCGTCGCTGTGCTCGAGGTCAAGGGGTAGGAGTCGTAGGACGCAAAGTTTCCTATCTTTATCTTCGCATTGTGAAGATGATGTGCATATGGTTTTGTGTATCCATATCAAAACACTTTTCGGATCCGAGGGCGACAAAGTGACGTCCAACTAAGCCTAATCCCTTGAAGTCCCTGCACGATACGAGGAACGCGCTGCAGATCGGCTAGCGCTGCCACCGACATGATCCTTCGTAGAGCATCGGACCCGAAACACCATCATTCAAGTCATCGACCCCAATGCTGACAACGCAAAGACTAGCCAATAGCGCACCATGTCCATTTATGGGCAGCTTCGCGATGAGTCGTCGGTGCAGCACGGCGAGTCGGCGACTTGCACGGTAAGAGGACGGCGCCCATTGGTAAGGACAGTGTATGGAGGAATCGTGAACTTCGGGGCCGTAAACACCACAGCAGAGATGCAAAAAGTATAAAGAGTGGTGCGCCGAGCCCGTCTGGAGAAACAACAAGCAAGCATCATCAGCCCTTTCCAATACTCTACTTCTCACGACAGCCGCCGCGTCTCCAGCACTTGCTTTCATCCCAAGCCACCGTCTCATCACACAAACAAATCCCAAATCACACACATCAAACCTCCACCCCCATTCCAAACCCCATGGCCTCAACAACCCCCTTCCTCCCCGCCACCGCCGCCCGCCGCTCCATGTACGCCCTCTCCAAGACCTGCCCAATCTCCAACGACGCCATCCTCGCCATCATCACCCACGCCGTAACCTACGCGCCCTCCCCCTTCAACGTCCGCAGCACCCGCTGCATCCTCGCCCTCGGCCCCGCCCACACCTCCCTCTGGTCCGCCGCCCACACAGCCACGGCCCTCGCCTCGCCCTCCGCCATGCCGTTTCTCGGCCCGCGCATCGCAGCCTTCGGCGCCGCGTACGGCACGGTGCTCTTCTTCGACGCCGACGACGCGGTGGAAGCGCTGGATGCGCGGGGGCGCGCGCTGTGCAGGCAGTTTCCCGAGTGGGAGGAGCATGCGAGTGGCATGTGTCAGTTTGTTGTTTGGACGGCGCTGGAGGCGGAGGGGTTGGGGGCGAATCTGCAGCATTATCAGGCTGGGGTGGGGGAGTTTGCGAGGGAGGAGTGGGGGGTGCCTGAGGGGTGGAGGTTGAAGGCGCAGTTGGTGTTTGGGGGGGTGGTGGAGGGGCCGGGGGAGGAGAAGGCGAGGACGGGGTTGGAGGGGGCGATTAGGGTTGTTGGGGTTTAGGGGGGGATGGGGATGATGTGTATAGGGGATTGATCAAATGGTACAACGCGCCAAAGGTGACGCTCTTCAGCTCAACCGTGATTTTTGTGTGTATGGGCAAGTTCATTGGGAATCCGAGCTCCTATATCAAATTCGTGTACCCGATGCAGGTGGCCACTCCTCATCTTTAGCTCGCTCATAGCACGTTCCTCTGAACGACAGCTTACCCATCCTGCATACGATGCTCGATCCACCCAACCGTCTTTCTTCGCATTAGCCCTTCCAATCATCGCAGCCATAAATCCAAAACTCACTTAGACCTTTTCGTATCCGCAAAGCTCTCCTGATCCCGAGTGCACTTTTCGATATCCTCTAGATCCTGCTTCATACAAAAAACTCTCTACACCCGGAAACGTTGCTCGAAGAACATTGTCATAGTCTTCACTACATTTGCAAAGTGTAGGTCGGAGAACTGGAAGAGGCGTAATTGGTCCTTTGAAACATTCCAAAGAACAAGCAGTAAAGTTGATTCGGCCAAGCTGACTACGCAAAAGCACATCGAGACAGTTTACGGACGACGACAGCGATTCGTTGCTCACGATGAAATGCAACAGGTATGAAAGATATGTCCGTACTCGAACCTTTTCGCCAGAACAAAGGTAATTTTTGGCGAATCGAGGCCGCTGGTGATGCGTATCTTTCGAATAACAAGAGAATCATCGGAGCGCCTACGAATATACACCACTTTCTCGAAGCTTTTGAAGCTGTTGGCCATGGGCGCCAAAGTGATTCAAGACGCAAGACTGCCACTAGACAAATAGGCAAGTCAGCACGTGTGGGTAGTCATGGCGGTCAAGCCACAGGGACGACTGCCGAAGCGTGTTGCGGTGGACCTGTCACGCTCGCCATGTGAGAGGTGGGTTGGGGCGGCGCGAGGCATACCCCGCCACCATGCATGAGGCGTTGCATGCCAAGTTTGAGTGATATTCGAGTGATATTCGACGTGCCGACATTGCCGCCTGGCCCGCTCGCTGTTGTGGTTGTGATTGTGCTTGGGTGGTGCTGTGGAAGATGTGAGATGTTGACATATGACGACGTGGGCGACAGCAGGGGCAACGACGAAGCGGACGGGTATACAAAGGTACCTGGTACAAGGCACAAGCTACGTCATCGGCTGGGATAAATGCTCAGGGTCCGCGGTGGCGCGGCTCTTTGCGGGGCGACGTGTCAGGGCGCCCAGTCGACTTGCACTTGGACAGGGGCCGCGCCGTCTCGCCAGGAAGCCGCCCACGAGACCACGACACCCAGACACCCACGAGAGCCCGTTCCTGCGTCCAGTCTTGCGCACCTATACCACTCCACATCGTACACGCCGAGCTGGCAAACATAAACAATAAATACTATCAATTGAGTTGGTGAGTGCTCTTTCGTCTCCCGCAACTGCCGCACAAAACTTTCACATGCACGCATGCACGCACTCGTCGGTGAGCCAGCAGCGTGGATTTAAATCAATGCCAGGGACCGCATGGACAAAAGACGCTGACGACATTCAGAACGAACCATGTCATCTCCCTTTGAATCGGTGCGATACCTCCCCCTGCTCTACGACCCCAAAGACTCGCAAAACTCGGCCCTCAACCTCATACTCACCCTGCGGCCGGAATGGCGAGAGTCCAAGAGCACGGTGGAATTCGTGCACTTCACAGACGGAATCACAAACACAGTGTGTCCTCGTCGTGCACGAAAACAAGTCCACGACGCAGACACTAACCACCGCAGCTCCTCAAAGCCATCAACCGGCTCCCGGACCTCTCAGAGGCAGAAATCGACCGCGACGCCGTGCTGCTGCGGGCGTACGGCAAAGGCACTGACGTGCTGATAGACCGCGAGAGTGCGTCCCCCAAGGTGGCCTTGTATGCGTATCCCGATACTGACACGTCGCAGAGGAATCTCTCTCGCACTGCCTCCTAGCGCGACACAACCTCGCCCCACCCCTCTTCGCCCGCTTCGACAACGGCCTGCTGTATAAGTATATCCCCGGCAGCGTGTGCGCGCCGTCCGACTTGCGACGCGCAGAGGTATGGCGAGGCGTGGCGCGGCGCCTGGGGGAGTGGCACGCGCGGTTACCTATCTCGTCCATCTCGTCGACAGTCGACGATGTCAGCAGTCGTATTGCAACGAGTCCAATGCACACCAAGTCGTCCCTGGCGAGTAGTGAGAGTGCGAGTGAAGCCAACAGCACCACCACGGCGTCGACGTCGACGTCGTCCAAACGTGCCTCGTCGACATACTCCTCCCTCACGCAACCCCCCGGCACCCCCACCCCAAACCTCTGGTCCGTCATGCACAAATGGATCCGCGCTCTGCCCCAAGGCACCACCGCAGAGCGCGCCCGCCACGACCTCCTCGCCCGCGAACTCGCATACCTCGTCTCCCGCCTCGGCGCCTCCCACGCCCCCTACGTCTTCGCCCACTGCGACCTGCTCTCCGGAAACGTCATCATCGCGCCCTCGCCGCCCTCAGCCAGCGCCTCGCGCCGTAGCTCGCGCTCGCAGAGCAGTTCTTCGCTTTCGCACGAAGGGGGAGAGGGAGGAGAGGATGGAGGGGGCGTGGCGAATGTCGCGTTTATAGATTACGAGTACACGACGGCTGCGCCGGCTGCGTTTGATCTCGCGAATCACTTTGCTGAGTGGGGGGGATTTGAGTGCGATTACGCTGCGCTGCCGACGCGGGGCACGCGCCGCGCTTTTCTGCGCGAGTATTTGGCGTCGTATGCTCTGCATCATGCCAGCGCGAAGCACGAGGGGGAGGGAGATGGAGAGGAGGAACTAGATCGCTTGTGCGAGGAAGTGGATGAGTGGAGGGGTGTGCCGGGTTTCTACTGGGGCATTTGGGCGGCGATTCAGGCGGGGATAAGTCAGATTGAGTTTGATTATAGGGGGTATGGGGAGGTGCGGTTGGGGGAGTATTGGGGGTGGAAAAGAGCAGGGGAGGGGGGGAAAGGTGAGAGGGGGGAGAGGGAAGCAAGGTGGGGGATGGAGTAGATTGATTGAGCGAATGTTGGGGATATAGGGGGGAAAGAGGAGGGGAGGAGAAGGGGAGCAAGCGAGCGAGCACGTAAAGCAGGCATCAGGCATGGGCTTTTCTTTGGGTTCTTTTCATACTGGGAATCTCCTTGAGTTTATACCGCTTATTTAATTTTCCCTTGTCTCTTCTCATCCTTGTCCTAAATGTTCGCTTACTACTCACGTGGAAGTCTCTCGGAGCACTACTAAAAAAAAGAGAAAGAAGACAGAGGAAGAGTTAAAACCGTTTGTCATTGCTGGCGTCTTCTCCTTTTTCTCTCCTTCTTCTTTCCTTTTGGAAAAGGGAGGGGCGGTTTGGAAAAACTCGGCAAAACAGTACATTTATCGCACTGCACTCCATTGCCTGGCAATAAATGCCAGTGCAAGGCATGGAAGGAGGCTGTCTTCAACAGATGCATATTTTTGCCTGGCAGGCAGGGCAGGGAGGGCATCTCTTGCATTCGATCGATCGATCAAGATGAGCTAGAAAAGGCATTCAACATTGTGCCTTATACTCCGTAATTATGGAGGATTCGTCAGTAGAGAATTGCATGATGAGTTGCAAATAATGCGATTCAATGCATTCACATAGGATTCCAGTGCGTGCACACGTATGATTTCCGAAACTTTCATTTCTTGATAATTCGTAGTTCGTTGCCTTTTCCGCACCCGTTCTATGTACGTGGCGTTCCTGGTCCTGTCATGATATCCCATCCCATCCCATCCATCCCATCCCATCCCATTCCAGTCCACCCAATCCATCCAACATCCCAAGAAAACAAGCCAACAAGCTCTTCGCGGAACTCAAAAAAGTCATGGATATCGTGCGATGCATTACGTCCAAAACAAAAAACAACTTTTCCCCCCAAAACCAACAATTCCATCCTCTCACCCCCTCACCTCCTCCCCCACCCCAAACCCTCCCCCCGCCATCCAATCATCCCCCATATCCCCCTGCACCCCCAGTTCCAGCGCGCCCTCGTCGAAATTAAACGCCTCGCCCACAGCATCCAAATTCAACAAAGAATCAAAATCTCCATCATCAAACTCATGATTCATAGGCAGCGACGAGAACATAGTGTCGTCATCCTGGTGGTGGTTGAACGGGTTGTTAGACTGCAAATCCACGAACCCGCCCGCCGTCTTGTCCGCAAACGCAGAGCTAGCTGATATGGCAATGGCGTCGTGCATGTCCATGTCGAGCGTGTTGTCGTGGTCCGAGTCTGGCGGTGTGGACGCTAGGAACGTTTCGAGGCGGCGTGCGACTTCTTCGTCAGTCACATTCGGCGCGTTGGGGTGTTTTTCCAAGGCGTGCATGTTTGTGGTGCCCGAATCCGGGGGCGGCGTGAGTGTGGTGCGCGTCGCGTGCTGGAGTGAGTGCGAGGCAGCCATGGTCATGCTGGCCATGTCTAGTCTGCGTCCGGCATCGACTAGATCTTCGACTGTGGCTAAGGGGGATTGCTTTGCGAGCGACGAATTGTTCGTCTGCGCTGCTACTGGGGCAATGTGGATGCCGGCTTTGCGGATTGCGGCTTCGAGGAAGGCGGTGCTGTAGTCGGCGGCGGCGTAGAGGTCGCGCAGCTTGCCCATGACGGCCATGCATTGGCAGAATCCTCGCAGCGACGATCGGCGCGTCTCTTCATCAGGTGCCTTGATGTCGAGCAGGTGTATTATAATGGCGGGAAGGAGTACGGTCACGCCTGTTGTAGGTAAGTACTTGACAAGATCCATAGAGTCGAGGCGCTGGGCTATCGATGTAATGGCCGAAGCTGCGCGGCGGACATTTCGGCGCGACACGTCGAGCAAGTCGCCGCTGAGGCCTGGCTTGGGAATCACTACGGCACCGGCAGTCGATGGGAGCACCTGTGGGCGGTGGAGTGCTGACAGGGTGGTAAAAAAGACCATGTGCAGCAACGCTCTGTGCAGGTCGAGGCAGCTATTCCCCGAAGGAGTATCGGAATACTGAGCCTCGGATGGAAGCTCATTCACCCACTTTTGCAGCTCCTCGTCACATGTCTTGACCTCGCTAGTCTCTGGGTCGAGCTTCTTGGGAAGCAGCATCATGGTCGTGCGGTCATTCAGCAGCCCTTGGTTGTTGTTTAGCACGCAATACTGCTTCGACAAGACTTGGCTGATACACAGGCACAGCTTCGCCTTTTCGATGCACATGGTCGCAAGCTGTCGCTGCATGTCGGCATCCCTGGCTACGCGGCAGTCGGGCGGCAGGCACGAGATGGAGTCTGGGATTGCCGCAATCTCAAAGTCATCCAGGGTCAGCATGGGCACGTCAAAGTCTTCCGACTTTATGCGCGTGGGGCGTCGCATGCCGAGGGCGATGAGGCGGTCCCGCATGTACGTCGACCACCAGATGCGCTTCCACAGCTTGGTGCGCTTTGTGTCCATGTTGGTCTTTATCGGATTGCGGTGCAGGCCAATGGTGTGGGCGACCGACGTGGCGACGCCCATCCAGTGCCATGTGTCCTTTTGATCATCTGGCGTCTCATAATAGTAGGTCAGAAGCAAGAGAGCTTGGACTAGCGAGACGCGGTCGGACTCGTAGTCAAAGTCGTACAAGAGCTGCCGCAAACAGTTAGTCGCCGTTGTATTGCTCCCATTTTCACATGTGAATCGGGGCCGCTGGCTGGAACGTGACACTCTGACATGGACGACCGGAGCAAAACAAAGACCGACTCACCCTTGTCTTTTGAAAAAAGTCTTTTCGTGCTTCCTTGCGTGTGACATAGCCAGCGGCACGTAAATGGCGCATGTCAACAAAGGCCGATCCCGCAAACATGACGGCTTGGAACAAGATTAAACTGACCCGGCCGAGGCTCCCATCGGATCGGTCAATGACCATGAGAAAGTCGTAGAGATCCAGAAGCGGCATGTACGGGTGCACGTATTCGACGTAGGCCCGCAGCATCTCGCCGCGTAACGTCGCCTTTGGAATGGCCAGGGCGCCCTTCTTCTCCAGGTAGCTAATCTCATCTGGGCCGATTCGAGGAGGTAGCGGTTTGATGTACAGGGGAAGGTCAGCTGCACCAAACCTGGGCTGCATATTTCCAAAGTAGGTCTGACTGTTGCCGCCAAAGTTGCCAAACGGCACCAGGGGAACGCCATTGGACTGCGAGGTGACGGATAAGCGGCGGTGAAGGTCGGAAAAGTTGGATATCGAGTTTAGACGATTCCCGTGGCTCGCGTCTGGTAGGAGTCAGCGCATGTGATTGCGAAGAGTCGTTGACGCACAGATTGAATGGGGCACATGCTCGTCGTGCCGCGGCTCGGCCTCATGTGACGGCTGCGATGAGGCTGAGCTCAGGTTCTGGATGCTGTCCAATGCGTCGCGCGAAGCGAGCTTGCGGGTTGCGCTAGAGACGGCCGCCGAGCTGTCGTGCTGGTGGTCCTCGTCCTTGGACCATTTCCTGTGCAAGTCAGCAATGCTCAGAATGCTAAAAAAAATTGGCCCGTCACGGCAGCATGGCAGGGCAGGGCTCAGCGAAGGCCGTTGCCGCGGAACAAGGCCGAGCGCATGACGACTGGTCGAAGAAACGCCGCGAACGCCATGACGGCGGGAAGATGGAACGGATGGGCCATCGGAAGCTGAACTGGACGACTGACTTTTTTCTCCTGCTCTCCGAAACGATGCACTCGACCTCGTCCAGTCTGCAATTGGTGCAGGGAGCGCCGTGTTCGGTGACGTTGCAGCGGACTTTTCGTGCTCGACAGCATTGGCATGCCTTTGAAGCCCTCCTCTTGACTGAACGGCCGGTGTGGTGGCCGTCAATTCCGGCCTGGGCGGCCTTGCGCTTGGGCGGCTGGACCTCGATGGCAGAAGGCGATCCGGAACTCTCAGACATGACTGGGGATTTTCGAGGTTGTGGAGCAATGGGTCAATGTGGAGGAGAGGTGGGAGATATCAAAGCCGGTACGCGCGAGGCCCAGGGGGGCAGGATAGATTATGTAGCTGGCCAAATTTCGCCATAGTGGCTCTACCTGGCAGCATGGCCCAAGCACCGGTCCATTCACACGGCTCACGATTTTGTTTGCCGTTATCCCTCATGACACACCCCGTCTCCAGTGGGGACCCCAGACTCGGACATTCGGCGGCGCTGAGAGGCCAAGCGGATGGCGTTGTAGCGCCGGTCCTTCTCGGATGCTCTCGGCATAGGCGCCTCAGCGAACAAAAAGGACGTCAGCTCGCCGCTCGCGCGGAACCCCAGCGCCCTCTGGTCGGTTGCCCGATTGAGACATGCCTCGGTACTTTGCAGGCTTCGACCCTGGGGCTGATGCAGCACAGCTTCGTACGACAGTGTCCGAGTTGATGGCTGAGCGTCGTGAAGACTCAATGCTCTGACCTGTTCGTTTTGCTCCTCGCCGCTGTTTCCACGCCGAATCATGCTGGGGCCAGAGACGTGCTGCCCAGAGTCGTGTTTCCGGGCTTCTCAAAGGCGTTTAAAGATCAATCCGGGTATGCATACCCAAGCCGGCGCTGATTGGAGACGTGGCCAAGGCTTCCCCAACAGTCTCTGCGCAGGCGAGCAGCAGGCCGGCACAGACAACGGCGTGGACCAAAATTGCGGCCTTTTTCCCGATCACGAGTGTGGAGCTCCGCGTCGATGAGACTCCAATGAGACGGGGACCCATAGCGCGACGGCACGGTGATATCCGCACTGGAGGCCACCTGACTGACGCGACTGACGCGAGCTGACCGCTCACCAGGCGGACCTGCCTCTTTCTCCAGCTGGAGGTTGGGCTGGCATCGTTATCGTCGTTGATGCGTCGGATATGGGCAGTTTTGTGGTGCGGTGTGGCTCTGCGATTCTCGGGGCAAAGGCGTCGACAAGACTGCGAACGGGAACGTGTGGGGCAGGTGCGATGATCGCGCCTGCCCCTTGGACCAGACCAGGCGCTGGACGCTGGTTTCGCGGGGCCGGTGAACACTCGGAGCTTCCCCAGCTCTCCCCCAACTCCCCCTCTCGCCCCTCTCGCCCACATCGCAAGGCTCGGCAACTTGCCTGAACTGCTTGCGTCTATCCGCCGCCGAGCCTGGTGTCAGGCCCCTGTCTGCATATTGTTGAAGATAGCGTAGACGATGTTGACGCCCACACGACACCACCCACCACCATCCTAGCCCCAGTCCGCCGTCCGATGGCGGAGGTGAGCCTGCTTGCCTTGTCGTTGGCAACAGTCGCCAAAACGCCTCGTCTCGATCCCATCTTACTGCACTTGTCATGGCGTCGCCCTAACTCCTCATGGCATCGAGCCATGAGCCAGCTGCTTGTACAGAGTAAGGTCCACTGATTTACGTATCAAAGGAGGCTGCTCTGTCCAAGTATCACGGGCATCAACTACCGTCTTTCCACGACTCGCTCAATGAAACTCCCCCGTCGAGTCGAGTCGAGTCGTCGTGATCGACCGTCCTTATTTCCTTCATCCTAATTACAAAGCAGACCCTTACACCTTGGACTAGGAATAGCCACGCTAGTCTATTCCATGCAGTGTGGAGAAAAATCGGAAAAGGTGGGCAGGGGTCTGGTCGGGCAAACGCGGCCCAGACGACGTGTCATCTAAACCATTCCAAGGAAGACCATACGCTACCTTGATGGCCAGCAGAAGTGGGCTGAACGTCGAGCCCGGAGCCAATTCACTCTGACCTGTCAGTCCTTCCCACCGCCTTGGATCTTGGCACCCCGCCATCTTGACCCCTCAAAAAACTACTCCGCTGGACAGGCTAACAGGTCGTTGCGAATCACGAGCCATGAAATAATCATCCATACAATAGATCGTGTGTCTCATCCCGAACCGCGTCAGCAAGACCTTCGAAAAAACAAAGTGAACGAATGCTCGGAGTGAAGACCGACCACTTTCTCCTCAAAGTGCCCCTGCCAGTGAAGATCCCAGTCCTCCGTAGCGCCGATGTCTTGAGACGGCGTCGTTGGATCGGCTTCAGGGGCAATCGAACGCAGGGCGTTGCGCAAGATGCGGAAGCGAAGACGAACGTGCAGTCACATGTCAAACCACCTTGTCGTTCCAATGACCAGAGAGGTATCTCTACGCCATCCTTCGTACTGGTCTTGCTTTGACATACCAGGCTTCAGAAAATGGGTAGTTCGCGCAGTACATCAGCATGAAATGTAACGCATTGGCACTCCATTGGCTCTTGCCTTTGCTATGATTACACGTGTTACTCATCGTCCATACCAAACTCGTCGCCCACCATATCAGTCAGCCTGGCCAGCTGCTCAAACACTTCTGCGTCCTTTCTCGCTACTCTTGTCGCCTTCACCAGCAGTGGGTACAGACGGTGCAGGTGCTTCTTGTGCGTCGATTGCACGTTGGGCGCATTTGGGATGGCCTGTGGCTCGCTCTCAAGCCGTCCAAGCTCCTTGAGCACAAACAGCAATTCCCTTCTCTGCGATTCGGGTGCGGGCATACCACCTCGAAGCGGATGGTCTGCAATGTATGCACGCAGCGGAAGAGCGGCGCGGAGAATCAGATACGGCGCGGCCGCTTGAGCAAGCTTGACGCGCTCTTTTGAACCATCTTGTACCGCCACCAACGACATTAGCTCGGACAGAGTGGCGTATGCCATTTCACTTCGAAGGCTTGGCTCCGCATTAATTGTCTGTCCGAAGCGAATCTTGTAAAGGTCCTCTAGGGGCGAGCTCGCAAGATTGGGTATCTCGCCAGGCGCTGGCTGGTGGATGATGGACGTTTCGAACAGGTTCCGCGTATATGTGCGACGCAGACCATCAGAGACGATGGCAGATCCCAGCGGAGTTGTGATGAGATCACGAAGCTTTGCAAACGCGTCCATGTCGAACGCCTCGTCCTTGTCCAAAGGTGTTTGCGCCGTGGCCGCATCCGTTTTGGCTCGAGTGATTCCGTTCGCCACATTGACCGTGTCGCTCCAAATGTCCTTCCAAGTCTCGCTCTGCGCGTCATCCGTCCTGGCCAATGCAAGTCCAGCTTCTAGCATGGCGAGGGTGGTTGTTGTCGCTGTCTGCCACATTGTTGGCGCCTTGCCTTCGCGTTGCCACACATACTTTTCCTCTATCGGCTTCGCAAGGCTCTGCAACGCGAAATGAAATGCACCACTGCGGTAAATATCCTCATCTTTAATGTGTTTGACAGTCAGGTCTCGTAGCAGTCCCATGGACGCTTTCGATAGTGCAACAAAGGTTGGGCCCCGTTTCTCTGCTTCTGCTGCCAGAGACGTGTACGGAAGTATACTTAGCCGGCTCAGTAGCTTCATTAGATAGGCAGGCAGGCCGGGCCCGTCTGTTCGTATTGAAGAAAAGCATTCGACGACTCGCTTCTGGAGAGGTGTCATGTGGTCTAGGTCGGATGAATAAGCAATCCCATCCGAGTCCACAATGCACTTCTCCAGGTTCGAGAGCATAGGCGGCAGATCGGCTTCGAGCGATTGCTGTGCGTGCTGATAGATAGCTTTAAAGGCTTCTGCATATGCCCCAAACGACTCCTGGTTTGGTTCAGGGGAGCGCTGCCAGGAGTCGCGGTGTTCAAAGTACTCTCTCCACACGGCCGCGGTTTTGATAAGGGTGGGCGTTTTGAATGATTTACCTTCCTCCATCTTTGACAGTACACCGGTGATTGTGGTGAAGACGGGAGTGCCCAGAGCATGTGACCCACAGCGGAAGTACTGGCGAAAATAATCTAAGAGCGTCGTCCATGCATCGTCCAGACTCAACGTATCACCCGCCTTCTCCAAACACGCCGAAACCAGGATGGTTACCGAATCCAGCACTGTTCTTGTTGTCTCGTTCCACTGGTCGTTTTCGCTAGCTGATACCTGGCGCTCGCCTTTGATTGACAGCTGCACAGCAAGGTTTGCTTCAACCATGCCGAAGAGCACTGTCCGCAGGCACAGCATCCACGCATCAGACGAGAATTGATCAACGTAATTCTCAAAGATTCGCTGTATTGTCTGGACGGCCGAGCTGCGCAGCTCCGCGCGTTTGTCTGTTGTGATGGCAGATAGATTAATGAGTACCTGCAGCCAGAGTGCAGGTATGAGTCCTGTATGTGCCTGGGATTGAACGATGCGGCGCACTTCAGCCTGCTCAAGCCCCCCGAGTGTATCAGCAAGCGGCGAGATGTCGCTCTTGGAATGTAGGAAATCTGATACATTCCAGAAAAACGTTATTGCCTGTTCTTGTCAGTAGTGATCACTAAATGCAATGAATACTTACAGTCAGTGACATGTTGAGGTCTTCCTGCTGCCGACAGAAATTCAACAGCAGATGTAGCAGCGTCGATAGAGATGAAGTGGGAACCACGGCCAAAAAATCGGAACAGATTAGCTGGACTGTTCCGAATGCAGATCGAGCAAGTTGCCGTGAGATGACCTCGACACTCGGCTCTGATGGTGTAGCTCCTGTTCCAATTTCGTGACCATCTTCCGGCCCCGTGACGAAAACGCTGACAAGGCTGTCGAATACAGAAGGCCATCCCGCTATGAGTAATTCCCCACATTGCTCGACTACACTCTTGAGTGCTTCGAGCGTTATCTGGTGGATGCGTACTTCGGTGTCGCCGTATGCATCGTCGTCTTCGTCGACATTGCCGCATAGCGCCGCCACTTGCTTTTGCAAGGCCGACAGAATTCTTGTTTGGATATCATCTCGCCCCTCTTCGCTCATGGAAAGCTCGGCAACTTCTTTTACAGTTCTGCACAAGACATCCGCAGCGAGCAATCGGGCTGCTGTTGCTCTACGGTTGTCGGCTGCGAATCGGACAAGCTCCGAGTTGAAAACCGTCCAGCCGCTCTCTTCTGGACCATACTGGGCCAGTCTAGCCCCATTCATGGAGGCAAGCTCTCCGATCTTGTTCAGCGCAAATAGTGAATCTCGTGCGGTGGACTCTGTGCTGATTGAGATACCGGACACGCTTCCCATTCGGCGCTGATGGAGCACTTGCGGACGGCCTGCTGGCACTGGAGTTCGCTGACCACTCTCGGACGGACTACCAGACTTTAATAGAGTGCATAATGCTTCCAAGAGGTCAACGAAAGACTCGTTGGGAAAGTCGACGGTGCTCTCAAAGAGCCTTCGAGCCGCTGCTTGCACGGCAGAAGTCTCTGCTTCCATCTTCTCGGGGGAAAACTCTGATTCTGTACGAAGATTTGATGCTCCCGGCGTTCGTGCGCTTCCTTGGTGATTGGCCATTGCCATGACCAGATCCGCCACCTGCAGCGTCTCAAAGATGATGGACCATGCTGACTGAAGCGTCGGACCCAAGGCAATGGCTAGGTTAAGCAACGCCCGCAAACACAAGAGATTCCTCGGTCCTAGCGAGGGCGATCCAACCTCATGAGATGGACGCCGACTCTTATCCGCAGACATGTTAGATGCTTGGCTGACGAAACTGTCGACGCTCAAAAGTCCTTTTGCGTTTGAAAACACCCCAGCAGCGTCTGTTGCCGAGGACTTGGGCGAAGAAACGTTGGCAAGAAGCAGGCTTGCTGGAACAGCGGCTTTTCCGAGGGTCGTGAGGAATGCATCTCGCGGTGTCGACAATCTCAACAGGCCGGCCACCTGGGTGAACTTTTGCACCGCTCGAACGAGTCCTCGATAGTACTCGGCATCTAAGGTCGCATTGAGGAACGTGGAACATGTTGCAAGCACTGCTGGCCAACATCTATCCACTAGAGCCGACGCTGTCCGAATCGAAGCATGCGCTGGGTGATCTGTCAGGCTGAGTGGGTTGACTGGCACGTTTTTCTTTCGATGGGACGAGGTTCGCTCGAGATCCTGGCTTTCAGGTCCGCCATCTGAATTGGTTCTTGTTAAATCACCCGTTTTGCTCCGTTTCCTGCTCTTGCCTTCATGATGAACAGTCAGAGGCAGCACGAATCTGGCCAGGCTCTCCGATATGTTTGTGATGCACGTGAGCGCGAGACTGTAGACGTACGTTTCAGGCAAGTGCGGTGCTTCCGACTTGTCGAGTTGCTCCATGCATGGGGTCTTCATCGAACTCCATTGCATACTGATCCCCACGTAGTCTGCGCCCGCAATCGGTTCAGAAACAGGCCCGCCGATGACTCCGGCGATTGCACCAGCTTCAGCGACCGCTTGATCAGATGCATTGTCCTTTCGGTCACCACGGCCTGCTGGTGCAGAGGATTGTTGTCCAAGCCCAATGACCGCCGGCTTTTCCGTTGCAAGTCGCACAAACGCAGCCAGATTATCACCAAAAATGTTCTTCTTCCCCTCTTGATCATCGAATTGTCCATAGATGCCCAGGACTAGTCGCGGGTCGGAATATATTCCGCGAAACACCTCTAGACACATGGCTCGCTTCCAGAGTGGTGATGCATCGGGATCGAGCATGTGATTTAGAAGACCCAGGGCAATTTCACATTCCGAGGGCATGATCCGCAGATGGTTTCGGATGAGTATGTAGAGAATCCGGAAGATCCGCAGGGTGATGGGAAAAGACAGGCGATCTGAGAGTGATCGAATTATCATTGGCATAAGCAGGGATCGAAGCACGTGGGCCTGCTCTTGGTGGGTCGCTATGATCTTGCCATGATTGGACAATATTGCTTCAATGAGTTCAAGCGTGGATGTCGAAGGTATTGATGAAAATCGAATATACGATGGCTTCTCTCCAGTGACCAAAAGATTCAGGTCATTGAACATCTGGGGCACATCAACGAGGTGCACGGCACAGATTGGATCGATTTACCTTGTATGCATCATGCGCAGCGGATCTGACTGCAATGTTGTCTCCATCGACACGAACTTCAACTGTTGTTGGGATTTCCAACGCTTTTTCTGTAGCGCTGTCAATATGATACGTCTTATCATAAGATTTAGCATACCGTCTTCCGAGGCCACCCTATCGAAAATGGAAATGACTAGCTGTTGTAATGTAGCAGCCGCCGTGTTGCTCACGGCAAAGTTCTTTGCATTCTGCAGAGCCGAGCAAATTTGCAATGTGCTCGACAAGAGCTCACCGCGTACATCGTTTGGATAGTTCTGTAGCAGCGATGGAAGAGCCTGCAATATCTTCAACTGCACATCGTTGCCTATTAAATAGTCAGAACGATTCATGTGCATCAGCTGAAATCGTACCAAGAGAGACACAGTCTCGAAGAGCCTCCAGCACTTCGGTCAATCGTTCTCTCGGTAATGCCCGGGACACGCTAAGGCGCTGAAGGCAAGATACGCCTGTTGACCCGAATTTGGCATTATGAGTACTGCAAGCAATGAGGAAAGGAGATATGAAGTGCGGACGTCGGGAGAGGTCTGTCCCTTGTGAGCTCATAAATCTTGACTCTTTGCAAAACCATTACCAGCCGAGAGTTGAGCTTCCGAGGTGACTGGAAGCGCCTTCAGATCCTGTAGGGACTTTTCCGCCGCGCCTCTCAATTCAGTATTCTTTCGCTTTGAGTCCTGAATGAGGGTTCCTAGCTCAGCCGCTAAAATCTGCGCTGTCATCCTCAGGGCGACGGCCGGGGCATTTGGGCGCTGTCTCGCGATGATTTAAAGGGCAAAAACAGGCTGGGCAGGTCAAAGCGGCCGATCATCCATGTTTGGGTCAGAAAGGCTACCTGGCGGGTAGCATGTAACTTCTCGGAACCCGGCGAAATGATACGCCGACTGTGAGCGTCGCTCCCTGCTGGCATAGTCCGCCAAGACAGCTGCGAGAGGCCGCAACACATCACCGACCTAGCTCCAGGCCTGCCTTTCGTTTTCTTGCCGCCAATCCTGCTGAGAAACCCCCGTGAGCAAACCACAGGTCTAGCACCGTATATATCCCACTCCTTGCCACAGCGACCGCTCATAGCATCAACGCCAATAGCGGGGTCCATCCCACCTCCACAGTCAAGTCTCACGCGAGCTTCGAGCAACGCCCTCTTCGAAACCACAATCATGGGCGCAAAGATTCCCCGAAACTTTCGCTTGCTGGAGGAGCTTGAGAAGGGCGAGAAGGGCCTTGGTGCCGGTGCGTTGACCACACTGAGATATGCAGCGTGAGGCTGATACCCTGTACAGAGGCATGCTCGTATGGTCTGGACAATGGCGACGATCTGCTAATGTCGGACTGGAATGGAACCATTCTTGGTCCTCCACACGTACGCAACCTTCCCCTTGCCATGATATCCACTGACGACGATTGCCAGAGTGTTCACGAGAATCGCATCTACAGTGTCAAGATCCACTGCGGCCCAGACTACCCCGATGTCCCACCCGAGATTTCCTTCGTCTCCAAGATCAACCTCCCCTGCGTCGATCAGCGAAATGGAAAGGTGATAAAACTGGCATACCGTATTAGGCATCGCTGATGGTACTATAGGTTGACCCTACGAAGCTACCCTGCCTCGTCCAGTGGAAGCGAGAGTTCACCATGGAGACTATTCTCATTGAGCTTCGTCGGTACGTTTGGTCTCTGTCTAGTGGATGAAGGAATTCTAATCACAACTAGATACATGGCCCTCCCGCAAAACAAGAAACTCCCCCAGCCTCCGGAGGGATCGACTTATTGAGTCACCCGATAGAAAATGCCGAAGAATAGTCTTCTCAAAGGATCGCGTGGGCATGATTTTGGACATGAATGAATGCAGCGAGGACATGCTAGGTTTATGTTTGCATTGGGTAGGAGTTAGGTTCGTGTCTCGGTAGGCTTCTGGGATTAGAGGAGACGCAGTCAATCCTGACCCGATATCCTCAATCAAACTGTCGCGCGAATGCTGTTCCGCTGCGTGCCTTGTTGTTGCGTACCTAGTTTGAGTGGATCGCGCACGTGATCGCGAGACAATGTCGAGACTCGCGTCGCTCTCGAGATCAAACTTATCGTCTCGACCAACCTATGCATGCCACGATTTCTTCGTCCCAGCCAGCACACACCGCATCGTGTGGCAGGTGAGGGCATTCCGTGATCTCCCAGGCTTTATTCTGATATCCATTCCAGTGATCGCTCTCTACAGAGGCCTGCTTTCACGATGCTCTTCCGCACAGCTCCCGGATGAGCAACGCTCAGGCCTGCGCAATGCCATTCAGCACAAATTCCGACAGAACCGAAAGATTCAGAGCGCGTACCAGTTAGGGTTGACATTCCGCGCCGGCTACCAAGTGCGTAGAACCCCTGCGCATGTGCTTCAGTAGCGTTCTGACTCTGCAGGTCCTCGACCACCTCGATGCATCGAGCGAGGGCGACGCTGACAGCACATCCTTTCTCACATCCATGATTTCTACCCTGCCACGAGGAATCACTCGCTCCCCGCCGATCCGCCGTCCCCCGAAACCACCGCACCCGTCAAAGCAGGAACTCGCCGTCCTGCCACCTGAGAAACAGGTGCTCAACATTCGTCCACAAAAGGTAATCAGCGGTCCACGCCATGTCCCAAGACTAGCGCACGCCCAAGGTGTGCCCTTCCTACGCATCAAGAAACCGCAGCCGGCGAATCTGAGCCGGGTCATTCGCCAGAAGATTGACAGGAATATCATGATGTTTGACAGAAAGATACTCTTGTCCAAATACTGGGAGCCACTCGCGCAGCAGGAAGATCAATGGGATGAGCAACTGCGAAAGGCTTGTGGTATTAAACCGGAAAAAGGCAACGACCCATTGTGGATGCATTCGGTGCGACTGGCAAAGCAGGAGAGTACGCAGGCCTACGAAAGATATACGGCACAGGATCGGCGTATTGCGAAACAAATGCATGATATTGTCGAGGAGGAGAAAAAACTTGCAATGGCGGAGGGACGAGAGGTCATTCGAGGACGCAGGGCACAACACCGACCAAAGAAACTCTTTTCCTAGCCAATTCTAGTTATGTGAATTCGCACGAGAAGGGGTATATTGGCTTTTGAACCATATCGTGCCTACGATGCCGCCTCAATCTTCAGCTTCTCCATTCCAGCCAATGCATCCTCGCCGTCACCCTCGTCCTCGTCACCCTTGGCCAAGCCTCGCTGCCACAGCTCCTTGCCCGACAATTTCTTCTCTTCCTTGACTCTCTTCCGCTTCATCTCCTCTTCAGCCTCCTTCTCTTTCCGCTCCCGCTCCTCCTCTGCCTCCTTCCTGAACTTCTTGCGCCACTCCAGGAAGCTCTCCCGCGTCACTGCTTGGCCATGGAACTTGCGGTTCTCTTCCTCTTCGACCTTTTGGGCTTCAATCTCGGCGAGCGCTTGCTTGGCCTTTTGGCGCTCGGAAATGAGCAGCTCGGCGCCGTCTTTGAGGGTCGAGACGAGCGTAAAGACCATGGCCATGCCCATATTCTCTTCTATGGTATCGGAGAGTGAAGAAAGGAGGCGCGCTTTATCCTCTTGGACATCGAGGTAGGAGTATTTGAGCGCATTGGGAGGGTTGCTGATGTCGAGGCGGGGAGCTTCTTCGGGATAGTCGGGGGGTAATTGGACGTTAAGAATTATCGTAGCTGTACTTTCAGTCTGAGCTTATGTAAAAACAAGGGGGGCGTACGTGGCTCCTCTTCGTCGTCATCTTCACGGTGAACGTCGAGCAATATCGACACTCTAAACTCTGTCTCGGAAACATCTGCGGGAGTCAGCATCTGGCGCGAGAGAGAGGGGAGGTGGTTGACCTGTGATTTCGTCTGGGAAGATAGCCTCGAGAACTTCTCTCTCTTCTCGTTGCTCGTCAAGACCCATGTTGGAGTGTTTGTGCCGGCTCTAAAATGCGAGCTTCGAGGTGTAGCGGGGCCTGTCCGTCCCCACGTCACTAGCGCCGCTCTCACGGCCAAAAATTTTGGGCGCGCGAATGCTAAACTACGTCTCCTTCCACGACAGCGCTGCTTGCCCCTACCGATTGAAGGCCACCGATTTTCAAGATCAAGAGATAATGGCAAAAACAAAGCCCTCGAACCGCGACCGAAAAGCAAAGAAGCATGGCAAGAATGGCGCCTCAAATGGAACAGCCAAAAAGCCAAAAGCCTCTCCCGAGTCGCTACTGATACAAGCGGCCACTCTCCTCCAAACCGGCGAACCCGACAAGGCACTTCCAGAAGCGAGGCGCGCTTTAAACCTCCTACAACCGACCGACGAACCCACCGCTGCTTCGCTACCCGCACTCAACTTGCTCGGCGAGATATACGTTGAATTGGGCGAGCCTGGTCTCGCAAAAGATGTCTTTACAGCAGCGGTCAGCATTGATGAAGAAGGGCTGGCAGATGGGGCTGAGAAGTTTCTCTGGCTGGCACAGCTCTGCGAAGAGGGCGGCGCCGAGAGCGTGCGGTGGTTCGAGCAGGGCGTGAGCGTGCTGAAGCGCGAAGTCGCGGAGCTGGAGAGCAAGTCCAAGAATGCAGAGGTCACGGAAGCATTAGAGGAGAAGAAGGTCAAAATAGCAAACGCGCTGTGTGGAATTGCAGAAGTCTACATGACGGATCTTTCATGGGAAACGGACGCCGAAGCTCGATGCGAGGCCGCAGTCACCGAGGCACTGCTCTTCGCGCCAGAGAGCGCTGAGCCTCTGCAGACTTTGGCATCGGTACGGATATCACAGTCGAGAGTCGAGGACGCAAAGGCAGCATTGACGAGGAGCATGGGACTATGGAGGGTTCTCGATGTGGACGACCCCAAAGTACCGGATTTCTCAACGCGAATCAGCCTGGCAAGACTGCTGATGGAGGCTGAGATGGAAGAGGAGGCACTTGAAGTTGTGGAGCGATTGGTGGGGGAGAACGACGAAAGCGTCGAAGCGTGGTATCTGGGAGGCTGGTGCTTCTATCTGTTTGGGGAGAGGCATAAGGCTAGGGGAGCGACAGGCGTGACGACGCCACTGTTTAGAGCCAGTCGCGACTGGCTGGAGAACAGTCTGAAGCTGTACAGGGCTATGGAGTACGAGGATGAGCGGTTGAAAGAGCACGCAGAGGAGCTCGTCGAGTCGCTGAACAAATTGCTCGGGCCGTCCACTGGCGAGGAAGAAGAGGACGAGTGGGACGATACCGGGGATGAGGACGAGGACATGGAAGACACCTGAGTGGAGACGTATGCGTAATTGAGAAAAGACAGCGGTCATGGGCAAGGTCCAACGGGTCCCCCCATGGGTGCGCTTTCCCGGTCGTTGGATGCATCGACTCGTGTCAGTGGGGTGGGCAGAAGCAATCCATGGATATTGTCTTGGGGGGACAAATGGACATGATGGGCTTAGTCGATGCGTTGCAGATTCAGGGCTGGTTGAGCCTGGGTCTGGGACTGCAAGTGCGGATGGGACCCTGCATGTCGAGTCATATGGCTATCGGCGATCTGCTCAACACTATATAGAATGGCAGACGCGCGCGTACAATGGGAATCTCAGCGCTGGGGTGGTGCGCTAGTTTTGTGTCGCACTGCTTTGCGCCAGTCGTCCATGAATTGTACTGTGTTCTGTGTACGTACAGAGGGAGAGGCACGGTAATTATATGGCCAGGAGGAGACGCCACACGGCCCCGTCCAGCTCAGCCATGCCCTCAGTTCCTGCAGTCCCACTCGCCCAGGTGGCATCAAAAGCAAAGCCCGCAGATGACGATGGCCTCCAGCTGTGGCGGCGGCGCGGATGCGAGACAGGGTTGGGCCCAGACGGAAACCCGCACTCTCTTGGCGGCTCTGGTCGCGGGTCACGGATGCGCCCCGAAAGCCACCATCGAGACAATGCCGCCCTTTCTGGTCCTCGATAGGAACGATTGACTGTGCGCCATCGCCAACCGCCGACTGGCTCGTCTCGTCCGTCTCGCCTCGCCGTCTCTCACCCGCCCCGTCGTCCCTTCTTGACAGATGAAGAAGCCGCCTCTCCTCGCCCCTCGCCCTCCCACGCGGACCCGTCTGTGTGCGCGTCGCAAAGAGCCCCTCGACGACCTCTCCTCCCTCTCCCTGGGCATGCCCGCTCCGTGGGCCCCCGGCAACGAATGATCTGGTACATTCTCTACCCGTTTCGCGGGTGAGTCGCATCCCACTCCCACACTCGTCTGAAGCCCGGCCAGCTGCTAACACGCCTCGAGTACGACCGAGCCCCCGAAGCTCCTGCCCTCACACCCCATCCGACGCGCCTTTCAGGCCCATGGCACTGCCACTGCGAGACATTGGCTCCTATCCATTCTGCTGACCATAGCCATCTCCGTCCTGCTATGCTACCCGGCCCTCTTCCAGACCGACAGCCCCGCCGCCACCGGCCTGCGCAACCTCCCCAAGCATGTCTGGACGTGGACTACAGAAATCGACGACGACCGGCCCGCCGATGTCGATGTGCGCCAGGTGTGGGTGCATGGCGACTACATGAACGCCATTGACCGGCGAGTACTGCGCGAGGCCCTCACCGTCCAAGATGCCCTCATAGGCCGAGGCTTCGACATTGGCAGTGTGGGCGACTCAAGCACGCCGGGGACCAAGTTCACCTGGGGCCTCCATTCCCCGCTGATGTACTGGAACAGTTCCTGGGAGGCCATCCAAGATGATCCCACTCCTCTCGCGACCATCAACGCCGAATCGGGGAAACGCTCAAAACTAAACCTCACACTGCGACCGAGCACCGTCTTCGCGGGGAAATCCTTTGTGAATAAGAAAATCCGCGCTGCCGATGCCTTGGTCATAACCCTCTTCGACCAGACAAACTCGACTCTCGGGGCCGTATGGGACTCGCGCTCGAGACAGCTGTCTGAAGAACTAGCGACCGACTGGTCCATGTTTCCGCCCAACGGCAACGTCTTCCGGAGCCGGCTCTACGAGTTCCGCTTCAAGCCCATGACTCTCAACGACGACATCTTTCTGGCCGGCTCCTACATGCTCACCGCGGCCTATGTCATCTGGCGAATGATGCAGCTCAGGGCCGTCAAGAGTTGGTTTGGACTATTGGTGACGATATGCGCCAAGGTAAGCACTTCTTTTCGACCAGATCTACTTTTACTTAGCCCGACATCTAGATGACCGTCTGCGTCATTGGCAGTTTCACCCTGTGCACGTACCTTGGCATTGATCTGGCTCGCATACCAAGGCCATGGTTCCCCGGAGTTGTTTTCTGTTTCGGACTTGGGAATATGTACGTGCCGCGGCCATTCCCCTAAGCCTCCACTAACTAGGCCTAGATTCCGCCTGATCAACGTGGTCCTCGAAACGCCCCCGGAGATGCCCCCGGCTCAGCGGATAGGCCACGCCATTGGGGAGGTTGGACATCTTTCCCTCGCAGTCGCTGGTCAGAACCTATTCATCATCTGGCTGTGTTCCAAGATTGTCACACCATGGGTCGCCGACTTTTGCGTATTCGCCGCCGTCACGCTCGTGCTGGACTTTGTCTACCACCTGACCTTTTTTGTCGCCGTTCTCAGCGTCGACGTGCAGCGCATGGAACTCCAGGATTCCCTGGAACGCGTCGATCTCAACCAAGTCTCCAAGCCAAAAACTGCTCGCCCTGAACGCCAGTCATGGCTTGGGGGGTTACTGAAAGGGCAGGTTCCGCTGAGCACGCGTTTCGCAGGGACCGCCGCGATTTTGTCTATAATCGTGGCGCTCAATACCCACTATTTCGACAATCCTGGTCACCATTTATCTGTGCGTGGCACAGTAGACAGCCTGCTTCGGAGGAAGGAGAAACGCGAGGTGGCAGCCTCACAAATCTGGAATCCCCCTCCAATATACCAAGCCCGGACTCCTGCTGAATGGTTGAGGATTCAGGACCACAACACGGCGAGAGAAATGCTCAGTTTCATTAAGCCAAACGCGCACAGCTTCGTAGCTCGGGTCTACGACCCGCTCCTTGTCGTTTTGCGCGATGCCAATGGCCGAGACACGTCTCAAAAGTTGGTGCGCACTTTTGCAGAGAGCATTCGCCATTTTTCCAAAGAACATGCGTTTCCAGCAGCGCTGATGGTGGTGTTGCTGATTGCGGTAGTGACCTTGCTAACTAACTATCTCCTCTGGAGCGGACTGCCAGATACTGTTGAAGACGAAGAGGACGAAGAGGCCCTATTTACTGTCAGCACTTTGGCCACGCCGCAAACCCTCGACATTGCACGGATAGCCTCGTGTGGAAAGGGGCACGTCGTCAGCATCAGCCTGGGCCGGTCCACGTCGATCTGGCTGTACGAGCGCGGCCGGGGTTATTCCAACACGCTTCTAAAGACGGCAGCGATGAAGCCCAAGCTGTGGCCGATTGTTGCGTGCGCTCTGGATGACAGCGGCAGCCTGCTCGCTATTTGCACTGATGGCGGGTTGATTGGAACATGGAGCTTTGCCGCCGCTCGCTTCTTGCATTTTACAAACATTGAACTCCGCGGACAGGCTCCCACGCTATTCTCGTTTGCCATTATACATGGCATAGACTCGGATCGTCTAAGCATCATCGTCCTTACCCCTGACGGTTCCCTTGTGGAAGTCGACGCTCGTTCGGGCATCCACCAGTCGAAATGGGTGTCTCCCAGCAGCATCCTATCGGCCACGCTCTACAGCACTTCCAAGGAAGACATGAATCTTGTCTTTGTGAACAAATCCGGAGAGGTTCACATACTGCCTTTGAGAGAGGAGGGCCAGTGGAGTTCCGAGGTGGTCGCAGGCCTGGATCCCGGACCTCCGCCAGGTTCCAATCCTTCCAAGATCAAGTGCGTCTATCCGGTACCGAACCTGGGACTGATATTTGCAATTCGAGACGAAGGGGTGGAGATTTTTGATTTCAACACAAGAGCCTTGGTCCACCAGATACAGATTGGCCATGCCAAACCGCAGACATTCAGGGTGCTACACTCACCACGCAGGTCATGTCCTTGCGGCGCACCCGCCGTCCATTCACTCACCGTAGCCTACACCGAACAAGACACCAATCACATGATTATGCAGACGTTTACGATAGACGACACTTTGAGCTCCCAGATATGCCTCGGGAAGTCCTCCGACGGCGCCGCATGCACCGGCGTCGACTGCGCCAAAGAAGCCGTACACTGCGTCGAACCCGCCGGCGTATGGGAATCCACCAGCGTCCTCAGCATCGTCGGCGTGCGCAAATCCTCCCGCTTCCCCATCCCATCCTCCACCGCGTCCGGCGTCGACGAAGACTACTACAGCTCCGAAGGCTCGGCGCTCAAACTCCGAGCCACAAACCCCTGCGAGCCCGCTGCCGCCGGCCTCTCATCCTCCCTCCCAACCTTTTCCTCCTCCACGCTCCCGCCTGCCTCGCCGGCTGATTTCGAGACGTGGGAGGCCTGGACGCTGTCCACGACCGGCGAATTCCGCACCCGGCCCCTCGTCGAGGACGAATTGCTGGACGACCCGGTGCACGCGGGGCAGCTCGAAGAGCAGCTATTCGTCGCGAGCGCAGGCCCCATTGTCAAGCTCGGAAAGCGCAGCGTGGCTGTGGGGTTTGGGAATATGGTCAAGGTGCTTACGCTAGGCAAGGAGACGTTTGATGGCGGGACGGGCGGGGACGATGTGCTGGACCTGGGGCTGGGCGCGTACAAGTGGAGGAGGGGGAGGGGAGGGGGGAGGAAGGCGCAATGACTATATGGTTGGGATAATGGGGGCGGGGGGGCGAAGGGGAGCGCAATGGAGAGCGCGCCGCCGTGGAGCACGAGCGGGACGTCTGGGCTGGCGAGCATGAAGATGAGCGCGAAGATTAGCGCGATAAGGAGCTCGAACGGCAGCAATGAGATGTAAGAGCCGTCTCGTTGGTTGGTGTTGTTTCGGAAACATACCTCACTTTTGGACGCGTGGATACCCTACTCGAGACGGATATGACTGGCGTTGGCGTTGGTTGTAAAGAATTCGTCCATCTTCTTCTATTTGTCTTTTTACATGGGTAGAGCATGGCGTTGAGCGAGTTTCTGGTTCGGGATTGATATTTGATGTAGGGACGAGCGATGGGTGACGGGGGGGGATGTTGGGATGAAAAGGTGGATGGATGGGATGGAAGGGAAGGGAAGGAAGGGTTTGTATATCATGTTTAAAGTATATCGTATCTTGTCATGTTGTGTCATGCATGAAGGGGGCGGGGGGGGCATTAGGGTGTAGGTAACCACGTAGCGCAGCATCAAAGAAAAAGGAGGAGATACTGCTCATGTTCATCATTGTTATTATTTAGACATGTCATGAAAATACATTTCTCGTAACCCCTTCCCTCGCTCGTCTTGGGCTCACGTTTTGAGAAGTGATTGAAAAGGAAAGGAGTATTAAACATGTGCGTGCGATGAATGATGGGGTTATTTTAGAATGTGTGTGTATGTGTTCATCGTCGTAATTTGTTTTTTCTGCTTGTATCTATCTATCTATTTTTTTTATTGTGGTGCGATTGAAAGGCACACACATCATCATCAGACATGTCATGAATCTATTTTCTTGAGCCCGCCCTCCCTCCTCATGTGCTTTTTCTCTTGCTCGCAGAAATCAAAAGACGCCCCACAGACAGACGCGCCTTTTCATCGAGTAACAAATGTATCAAGCCAAAAGCACACAGTGGGTATCATGCCCATCAGGGATAGGGATCATCCCATCCCATCCCCCCCTCCCAGACGCCCAAAAACTCAATACCACCACCATAAACCCTCACCCCCCAACAATCTTCCCCACAAACTTCAACTCCCATTCCCTCTCACTCACGCCCCGAAACTCCGCCTCCCGCCGCTCAGCCAACACCTGCTCCGTAACCCCAATCTTGGCATACCACTCCCTCACCTCGTCATCACCACCACCACCACCAGCACCCCCCTCATCGCTCCAAATCCGCAACACGCCGTCCGTAGAACCCGGCACCGGTTTCGGCGGCACGCTGCGCATCTTGAGCAGCATATTGACGACATCGCTAAACCGCTCGCCCTGCTGCGAAAAGTGCGCTGGTAGTTTATCCAGCGGCCATTTCGGGTTGCGGAGCAGCGGCGGCGGTATGTTGGTGGTGGCGAGGGGGTCGTCGGGCGCGGAAGGGTGCGGGGCGGTGGATGCGTGTGGCACGTCTTCCCAGGTGCGGAAGAGCCAGCACATGCGCTCCACGCACGCGAGCAGGACGACGGCGACGAGGAAGGTTTCGAGCGGGCTGGCTTGTTGGCGCTGCAGGAGGCGTCGCTCAAAGTCGTTCATGACGGTCTTGGCGAGCGTGGAGGCCATTTTCTCGACGGCGCCTTTGAGCTGCGTGACGATGAGGTCGTACGAGGCTGCGTTGTTGAGCGGGGTGATGGGCGTGCGGGCGGGGTTCTCGAGGTCCGAGGGCGAAATGGCAGAGGGGGCGAGGGAGGGGTTGGAGAAGATGTGCCAGTCGAGGTTCTGGCACGTTAGTATCCGCGTGAGGTTCCAGAGCTCGAGAACCTTGGAGAGGAGATTGTCTTGGTTTTGTGTTTTTACGGCTAGGGCAGTGCGTATGGTGTGCCTCATGAAGTCTGATTCCTCGTTGTCTAGAAAGGCTGGGGCCACTTTCTTCATATACGGATCTAGTCGCCCGCCAATGTCGTCTTCTGTGTCGATTATCTCGAGCGTGGACGGTGCCATGGTGGCCAGTATGGCGGGATCTATATCGGAGGAATGCATCGGCTGCGACTGGCATTTCAGAGGGATAAAGGCAGCGAATGCTCCTGATTCTGGGTAATGAGTTGCTTCGATTCGGCCAGGGATCGCGTCCAGTCGTATCTGGCCCTTTGCCTGGTTCACGGCGTGATGGGCAAGGACGTGGTGCAGGCCGGCAGAGTATACTGTGAATTCTTCTGCCACTCGTGTGCGGATGCAGGGCTGTTTCCAGAGTCGAGCGCTTTCAACCTAATCAACATCAGCTTAAAACTTGTTTGTCTGCCGCCATGACCGATTGGCTGAGTCGATGAATGTCTTAATCATTCAACCACGCTTTAGCCAACGTGTTAGCGCGACGTCGGAATACGTACGTTGACGCAAGTGTTGCAGGGGCTGTCGCCAGAGCAGGGCTTCTTCAACATCCGACACCGTATGCATGCGCCTCGTTTCCGCACCTCCTGGACTTCTTTCCGCCGTGAATCCGAGAAGCGTCCTCGTACTTTTGGCTTGGAGACCTTTTGGCCCACGACAAAATCAGACGTAAAGTGTGTGTGCGGTCCGCCGGCTGGGTTCATGGCAATCGGTCGTGGATGGTTCAGGCCGTCGTCCTTGGGCAGGAGATGCGGCTGGTGGTCATGGTCGTGTAGAAGCGGATCAATGGAGCTCTGAGGCATGTTCGACCACGGCTGCCGGCCTTGCGAGTGGAAGAACTTGTCCGAAATGCCAGTATTGGCCATGTTCAGCTCCGGCTCCATTGTCATGGCATTGGTCAGCGGCATGAGCTCGTTTGCTTGGGAGGCGGCCATGACCAGGGACGGGACCATCTGTGCCATTGACGCCGAGCTGGAGAGTGGGAGGCTCGAGAGGTGCGGGGAGCTGTTTGGCGAGTGCGGGACGGGCCCATTGAACTGGTAAATGGGGGGCAGAGCAGGCGCGCTCGACACGTCCATGCTCTGCGACATGGCATGAGGATGCTCGATCCGGTCGTCTACCAGGAATTCGTCAAAGGCCTCGTGAGTCCCAGCAGTGCTCGCATTGGTCGGCGGGGGTGTCTTCCTACGCTTGCTGGCGGGCACGCGCTTCCCCGACAGATCCAGGTGCTGCCTCGAGACCTCTGCCAGTGTCTCCAGGGCCGACATGGACTGCTTGGCGGGGGCAAAGGGGAGGTTCATGGTCTGGCCGTTCTGTGGGGGGGTGGCCATGTGCGCCATGTTCTCGGGGAGGTCAGGGAGGCCGTGCAGCTGGAGGACGGCGTGCTGGCGGTCGCGGATCGGGAGGGCGGGACATTTCTTCACCAGATGGTTCGTCAAGCTGTCTATGCGGCCCTTGGGGAACTGTCGCCGTCAGCGTGAGCTCTTCGCGGGGCACAAACGACCGACTTTTTCTCCACACGACTTGCACGTGTGCTGGTACCGATTGCTGGCGTCCTCGAGTTTGGGGCCGCGCTCGAAGAAGGTAAGAATGAGACTGTTTGGTTTCCTGCCCATGGTCCGACGAGAAGGTGCCCCCAGTGCGAGAGCGGGTTGGTGATCCGGGCGGTGAAGGAGGGCGAAATTATGATGCGGCGCAGGCGGTGCCGATCGCCGGTGAGAGCCGACCCCACTACGGGTCAACCAACGTGAATACTTTATTACTTGAAGGGAAATTCCGATCGCGGCCTGGGGATTGGGGCAAAGGTTGTCTCAGAGATTACTACGTATATTTCGACTTGCTGACGGAAAAAGAACCAATCCTGACCCAAGACCCTCCGTCGTCGACACGCCTCGGACCTTCACGTGACACATACGCAGGTCCATTCCAGCCTTCAGCTCACCCACGACGACATTCCAAACCACCTCTCCTACCATGCTCAATTCATACTAAGCGGCCTTGCGCAGCGGCCAAGAAAGTGCGACCATATTACGCTGCAACTTGCCTAGCTTTGACCCTCCCAGCACCACCCTTTGCCCGATCCAGTTACTTCCGGTCCCCTGTAAGCCGATATGGACTTGCAAACGCTTCAAGAGTACTTGGGCACCCGCACAGTGATCGCCGTGACGGCCATCTCGGCCTACGTCTTGCTGTGTCGGAGCCTGCGCTACCGGCGCCGCGACCAGAAGCATGCACAGTATCCGTATAAGACGAGGGCCGACATGGCCAAGATGACGAGCCAGCATGCTTTTGAGATTGTAAAGTACATATACAGTCTCGAGTACCCGTTTTTGGTTACCAAGTCGCTGGAATTCGCACTGTTCAAGTACGTTAAATTTTCGAGCGTTCATACCCTGTTCATACATTTCCTATTTTGTATCGAAGAACATTCATGTACTTTATATCCATTTCAGTCCAACCATCTCCAACTCACACTCAACCATACAGAACCTACGGCATCCCCACCATCTCCGCCCTCCTCTGCAAAACCACCCAACTCTCCTCCCCCGCCACCGCCCCTCGCGTAGGTCCCTTCTCCCCTTTCCCAAACCGAACTCACTCTTCCCCTCCCCTCCTTCCCCAAATCCAATTCTCTCTTTAACTCTCCTCCACCCCCAGCGCTACGCCGACACCACCACCCTAATAACCGAATTCCTCCTCCAACCCCCCACCTCCCCCCGCTCCACCCTCGCCCTCTCCCGCACAAACTACCTCCACTCCCACCACAAAATCTCCAACAAAGACATGCTCTACACCCTCTCGCTCTTCGTCCTCGAACCCTCCTTCTGGATCCGCACTTACGAATGGCGCCCCCTCACGCCCCTCGAACTCTGCGCCACAGCCACTTTGTGGAAAGACATTGGCCACCGCATGGGCATTGACTACGCGCCGCTCGACCACGGCCCCGACGCCTTCTGCGACGGCCTTGAATTCTTCGAGGATTTGAGCACGTGGGCGGAGGAGTATGAGAGGGATGTCATGCTGCCGATGGAGAGTAATCATAGGCTCGCCGAGGAAACGATTGCGCTTTTGCTGAGCGACGTCCCGCGTCCACTCAAACCCTTTGGAAAGCAGCTCGTCGTGACCATGATGTCTGAGCGCTTGCGCCGCGCCATGAAGTACGATAAACCGCATCCCGTCTACCCTTTCTTGGTCAGGAGCATTATCTCGGTGCGGCGGTTTCTGCTGCGGAATGTGTTTCTGCCGCGGCCGTATGCGTGGAGATATAGTCCGATATCTGAGGAGCCGGATAAGGGGTCGGGGAGGTTGTGGCAGACGGAGTGGGTGGCGGAGCCTTGGTATGTTTTGTCGTCTTCTGATTGTTCTTGTTCTTGCTCTCTGTCCTGTTTACACTTTCCTGTTTACCCCCTCCTTTATTCTCCCCCTTCTCTCCTTCTCCCCACCTAACGTAAACAGGTATGTCAAACCCACGCTCGCCAATAAATTCTCTCCACTGTCCCTCTTCCGCCATCACGTCCTCGGACTCCCAGTCCCAGACGGGAAAAACTTCAAGCCGGAAGGGTTTACGGCGGTCGAGATTGGGCCGAGGAATATGGAGGGCAAGGGCGTTGGGCGGTGCGAGGACGAGGCGGCGAGTTTAAGGGTTGAGAGGGTGGGGTGTCCGTTTATGAAGTAGATTTAAGGGGAGAGGGGGAGGAAGGAGGGGCAGTAATTGAAGCTGAGAATGGTAGGATGGGTTACTGGGGCTGGAGAGGGATAACGATATTTAGATGTCTGGCTTGGAATGCACCACCACTACAAACAAAGATAGATAGATACAAGTAGAAACGTTTCACGATCAATAACTGCACACGTCAAATCAAGCCCATCATCGCACATGTTTATACTCGTTTTCATTTTTATATCATGGTCAAATGTGCTTGCTTACCATTTCGGGGGCGTGGGGGGGTGGAGGCCGTCGCTCGTGCTATCACAAGTGACGTTCAAGCCGACGTTGGGGGAGAGGCCGAGTTAATGGAATTCCCCACAAAATTGGACCAATAACCCCGCCTATGAAAAAAAGAGAAAACCCCCCACCAACCCCCCTTCTTCACCACCAAAGCACACGAGATCCAAGCTTGACTTGACAATGATCATGATGACACGCGCTGCCCGGCCTGGCCCACCGCGGGGACGTGGGGTTCTGTGCGCCGCAGACGATGGGGGAGATAAGGACTCTATGCCACCTCCTCGATCTTTGGCTTGGAGCTGCTGGCCGCGGCGGGCTTGGCCTCTTCCTCCTCGAGCTCGGGCATGTCCTCGTCATCATCGTCGTCGCTGCTCTCGCCCTCACCCGCCATGGCGCCGAGGTCGCCCATGTCCGGGAGGCCGCCTGCGCCCTGTGCGGCGCCGAGCTTGCTAAAGTCGATGCCGCCGAAGCCGCCGTCGCCGCCGGCGCCGCCCATGGGGTTCATCTTGGACATGTAGTCTTCGTCGTCGACTTGGGCGTCTTGCTCATCCTCGTCGACCCACTGAGATGTGTTAGCGTGCTACAAGTTTCGAGGAGGCCATCTGGAGGCAGATTATAACGCACCTTGTCAAAGTCCGTCTTGAGAAAGTGCATCTTCTTGTTGTCCTTGAGCAGCCGCGGCCAGTACTCCTCCTTGAGCTCCTTCTTGCGCAGCACCAGCTCAATGTCGCGGTCCGTGTGGTGGATCTTGCTCTCTTCCGGGTCGATCTCGGCGAAAAAGTCCAGGTCGACGGCATATGTAATCTTCTTGGATGTGGAGGCGCCCTTGAAGCTCAGCGACGTGGGCTTGAGGTCGAGCTTGACATCTGATGTGGGCACGTCGGTCGCGACGATTGTGAGGAAGACGTAGTTTTTCTCAGCCTCGGTCGAGGACGAGCGCTGTGCCCAGGTCACTGTGCAACGTCAGTGGATGCTCTCAATCGAGGAATAGCAGTGGTGCGGCAGGCCTGCTTGATGCAGCAGGCTGCAGCGGACTGACCTTCTGGCGTGTGGGTGGACATGATTGCGGGGTCGAGTGTGTGAAGCTGCAGAGGGATTGTCCAATGGAAGAGGCGTCTCGAGAGTGGAGGAGCCGTGCAATGGGGGAGTGTTGAGTGAATGGAGAGTGGTGTATGAAGCGGCGAACACAGCGAGGAAGAAATGGGCGCTGGGGGGGACTAGCGCGGCGAGGCTGGTGGAAATCAATGGAAGCTCTTTAGAAACTTCAGCTCAGGATCGGGCACGCACCCAATCGTGCGATGTGCAGAGCGAGGCAGACTCGAGGATGAGGATGAGGACTCGCAAGATCAACACAACCGGAACAGAAGCGGAGAGTCGGTGAGGGAGAAGGTGTTCAGTGCAGTGAGGGCCGTCGCGGTCCGTTGTGGCTGTTGCTGCCCCGCGAGACGTCACTTGGCCCGCGCGCCTGCCTCCACGAATGCAGGCCGCAGGCACCTCACACCAGGCAACCTCACTTACATGTGCAACCCACACCGAGCAGTCGAACGGACAGACGAACGCTCACTCACTCACTTATCCCGTCTGCGCGCTGAATTGAACACTCACCTGGCCACGCGCCATGGAGACCATCCGCGGTCTCCTCTGGAAGCCCACACCAGAGGAACAGGTACCTACCTCTCCCCAACCCTCCCTCCCCCCTCCCCTAACATCCCCCAGAAGCGCAAATGCAACGCCCTCGTCCGCCAAAACGTCCGCAAACTCGACCGCGACATCCTCCAGCTCAAAACCACCGAATCCAAGACCAAAAACCTGATCCTGCAGTCCTCGCGCCGCGCCCAACGCAACCCCTCCCAGTCCGCCCAAGCCGCGCAAGAAACGCGCATCTTCGCGCGCGAACTCATACGCGTGCGTCGCCAAGCTGGCCGGCTACATACCAGCAAGGCGCAGCTGCAGAGCGTGCAGATGCAGGTCAACGAGGCGTTTTCGGTGCGCAAGATCGAGGGCAGCATACGTGCGAGCACGGGCATAATGAAGGATGTGAATTCGCTGGTGCGGTTGCCGGAGCTGACGGGCACGATGCGCGAGTTGTCGGCTGAGTTGGTGAAGGCGGGCATCATTGAGGAGATGGTGGGGGATAGTATGCCCGAGACGGAGATGCTGGAGGGCGAGGATGAAGAGGCGGAGGCGGAGGTGGACAAGATTTTGGGAGAGATTTTGAAGGATAGGTTGCCGGCGGCGAAGGAGGAGGAGTTGCCGGCGCAGCCTGTGGCTGTGGAGGAAGAGGAGGAGGAGACGGAGAGGTTGGAGCAGATGAGGGATCGGCTGGAGGCGTTGCGGAATTAAGGGCTGGGAGGGCTGGCAGGATGGAGTCACGGCGTTGGAGGGAGTTTATATACTCGGTTCATGCGGTGGTCAGGGATTAGTAGCGTATGTGTGCTAGAATTTGCAATACTCATCATCAAATCTCCGCCGTCTATGGCGTGGCAGGCTAGAGCCTACAAGTTCATAGGTCTGAGATGATGTTCTAGCTCAGTGTGTTAGGAGCTTCAAGAGGCTACTGACGTCCAATACGCTCATCCCCCTCACGACTTGGCCCCCTGATTAAACTGCATACTATACCCCCCACTCCCCTCATCCTTCGTAAACTGAAAATTATCCGTCGACAGCCCAAACGGCTTCAGTATCCCATTTCCCAGCTGCTTCAGCTTCCCCATCATCTCCCCCATCTCCGTATTCCTAGCTTCCTCCGCCCGCGGCGGCAGTTCCCGCAGCGCGGCCCGCACGCTCCGCTCGTCCAGCGACGACAGCACATGCGGCGGCCTCGACACGGCCTGGTAGTCCTCCAAAGCGCCCTGCAACGACGCCCAACCCCCGACCTCGCGTCTGCCCTTGGCTCGCCGTAGTAGAGCTTTGGTGCGCATCTTTCGGATGTCGTCGAGTGCGTGTCCCGTGCGAGATAGAGCTTCGAGCCGCACTTCTAGCGTGTCGTCGATCTCGAGCACGCCGCCTGGAGCTGTAGCTGTAGCCTCATCTCCATTCTTCTCGTCATTGCTGCTAATGGGCGGATCGACTCGGTCCAGTGCCTCCAGAGCTTGCGTCGCGCTCTCAACGGCCGCCTTCCATTCTGAGAGCTTCAGGTGGCAGGCCGCAATGTTGGAGCGCAAGACCGCAATGTCGTATTCGAGGTACGAGGGGCAGACGGCAAGGGCCTTTTCGTAACCTTGAATCGCGGTCGAGTGGTCGCCCGAGGTGAAGGATTGGTTTGCGGATGTCTTGTGCGTGGTGCTTTCGGAGAGGAGCTGCTGTTCCTCTTCGGGGGGGAAGATTTCGGGTGGAGAGGGAGAGGAGGGGCGGGGGTTGTCGGGGACGGGCATTGTGTGGATTTTGTTGGGCGTACGAGGGAGTGATTGTGAGTATTTTGCTGATCTGTTTTTGTGCTCGAGGTTCGTGTTCGCGGTGACGTCCATCTGCAGATCAGCGGCTAGGAAAGAGAAGGCTAGTGTCGGTTCGTGGGGCAGATATCACCGAGCTCAACTTTCCACTCTTGATGCCATTGTCGTTCAGCATCGCCTTCTCTGCGCATGCCACAGTATAGGACCTGTTAATTCAATAATCATGGGCTCCACAACGTATGTAGATGGCCGCAGAATGTGTAGTTTATACATCCTGACTCACGCAGTCCCCCACCCCCACCAATTCGGGCATGTCTCTTCGACATGGACGGCCTGCTTATCGACTCCGAGGACCTCTATACAATCGTCACAAACACTATTCTAGAGCGCTATGGTCGCTCGAAACTCCCTTGGTCCATAAAGGCACAACTTCAGGGTCGCCCCGGACCCCAAGCAGGCGCCATTTTCCACAACTGGGCACAGCTTCCTATATCTCAAGAGGAGTTTTTTGCGGAGCAGAGCATCCTACAAAGAGAACACTTTCCAAATACTCAACCCTTGCCTGGAGTACCGCAACTTTTACAAGACCTGAAACAGAATGGCGTGCATATTGCTCTCGCGACGAGTTCACAGAAGGGCAACTATCATCTCAAGACTGACCATCTCGCACATCTCTTCGATTTGTTTAAGCCAGAGCATCGCGTGCTCGGGGATGATCCGCGGATACCGGCTGGCCGTGGAAAACCCGCGCCCGACATATACATTCTCGCCCTAAAAGTGCTCAACGACACGCTCGAGGCACGGGGAGAGAAACTCTTACAGCCTGAAGAGTGCCTAGTCTTTGAAGACAGTGTGCCAGGCGTCGAGTCCGGCAGGCGAGCAGGTATGCAGGCTATATGGTGTCCGCATCCTGAGCTGCTGAAAGAGTACAAGGGGAGGGAGAGGGAGGTTCTAGCAGGTCTGACGGGAGAGCACAAGGAGGACGAAGAAGAGGAGCTGAGGCATACCGAGAAGGAAGTTCAGGAGGGCAAGAGGAGGGTGGGGATGCCGGGCGAGATTGACGATGGGTGGGGAACGTTGCTGCATAGCTTGGAGGGATTTCCTTATGATAAGTTTGGCATTGCGAAGAGGATATAACAGGAGATTAGGATCATGCATTTGAAGCACTACGAGTTGTGCATACCAATGCTACATTTTGTATCGGCGTACTCATGAGCAAACCGCGAGAAGATCTCTATAACCGAACGTTGAGATCACGATTCCGTGATGGTCATCAATCGTCGCCTCAACATGGTGGACGTTCCTCCTACGCCCAACCAAAAGTCTGACGAGGCTGCAAAATCATGTTTAGGATGAGAGGACCCAGCGCACGTTTGCGGGACTGAGGCAGTGTTGAGTAGTTGTGGGGTTGATTTATGGCCGGCTGACCTTTACCGACCATTTGTTGGGGTTATTTCAATATTTGAAGTCTACGCGAGAGAGAAAGTTATTTCCAAATGTCCCTTGTCAAGCATGAGAAGAAGACTCTGCCATCTTCCTTTCCCGTCGAGCATGGTCATATTGCTTAGTAAGTTCGTTCTTCAGGAATTTTATCCCTGTAGTTGGTTCCTACTCATTGTGCCGAGTTCTATTGAAATCCCTTTTACTCGTTTTCTCTCTCTGTGGCAATTGTATCTTATAGTGCTAATTTAGAGAATGGCCAACATGTCCGCGTCAGCTTCACGTACGCCTTCTGGCCCGAACTCGCTCTCCCGCTCCAACTTGTCGTATAGAAGCTCATACGTGCTGGGAACGCCTCCAGGCCGATTCTGCTTCACCCACGAGCACAGCTGTTTCCCAATGTCCGTGAGAGCACACAAATGTGCACGAAACATCCACGACTTGCGCAGACTTGAGATCTTGGTCCCTGCGTACCAGAAGATGTGAGATCGCATTAGGTCCTCTGTCAAGCTCTCGGGAATTTCTCTGAGGGCAATTTGAAGCAAAATGCAGAGGCTCTCATCTGGAATTGGGATGTTGCTGTAGTGCATCGACTCCGAGAATCTCCAGAGAGCATAGGATTGGAATTTTGGCGCCATCAGGCGCTCGCCCATGGCATAGAGGCGCGCCAGGGTGACGTATTCGGAGTGGTGCTTGATGTCGCGGGAAAGAATCGATCGGTCGCGGTAGAGGTACTCGACAAAGAAGCCAAAAAGATCAGGATCCTCGTCCTTTACCTCGACAACGACCTTTTTCGCAGTTTTAACCCCCTCAGTCAGATTCTTTTGAAACTTTTCTGACTCGGCGCTGAGAAGGTCTGCATGGAGAAAGAACGTCTTCGAATCTCCCACAATGACAGTGACGATACGGGAGGTAAGAAGACTTTATCAACGTCAACTTAAAACACTTCACGAGTGCATTAGACATGACTGACTCTGAGAACTTTGGCTTTTCAATCGCTGCAGGCGCACTTTGCTCAGATATCGTCTTCGATTCTTCGGACTCCTCAACATACTTAGGATTCGGTAGGCGTGTCTGAAGATTTCCATTGGAATGCCGACTTGCCCAATTCAACGATCACGCCTTCCTCGATCGATTTTCTCAAAGACACACTTGCGAATTGCCTAGAACATCATCACCAATGGTGCCTCCTTCGATCGGATTCCAAGAGTGCTTGGCGCCCAACACGGCTGCTCAAGATCCACGTTCTCAAAGACGAGGGAGAGTCGCTCTTCGCAACACTAGTAGATGGTCGGGAAGCTGAAGACAAGCCGTATGTCTCCCTCAGTCACTGCTGGGGCGGCCGTCAACCGGTACAGCTCAATGCTTCCGAAGAAATTACTCTCCGGAGAGGTCGGCCTCTCGAGGACTTCCCAAAAACTTTCCAGGATGCGATGAGTGTAACCGTACTGCTCAATCTCGAGTACATCTGGATTGATTCTTTGTGTATATTCTAGGACTCAGCAAGCGACAAATCCAAGGAAATATCCACGATGCATGACGCATATAGTCACGCAATTTGCAATATCGCCGCTACAAGCTCACCCAACTCCACCGTGGGATTAAGGTTTCTCCGCCCCCGTGAAGGATACCTCCCTTTTTGGGTCACAACTCGCGATGTGAATCATCGCGACAGAAAAAAGCGCTCTAAAATACCGGTAACGCGGTTGGTCTTTCCTCCGGGTTCTTCCTAGGCGGACGCTCTTGAATCTGGTCCGCTCAATCAACGGGCTTGGGTCAGGCAAGAAAACATCCTTTCGTCCCGTATCATGCATTTCACATCGTCGCAAGTTCTTTGGGAATGCTACGAGGGTTGCGCAGCAGAACTATACCCAGAATTCCATGCCACCGAAGAAGATTCAGACAAGACATACCCTCTGACCTACTCGCACGCAAATGGGTATCTCAAATACTTAATTTGACTATTTCATGAACGAGAAGTCTTTCCTGACGAGGAACATCAATCGCTGTTGAGATATGCATGGTTCAGAATCTTGGACTCTTACTCGAAATGCGTTCTTACGTTCGAAAGCGACAAACTGCCAGCAATCTCCGGAATTGTGAACAAGATTGGCTCACGAACAAAAGATCAATACATAGCTGGCTTTTGGCGCTCTCATCTCCCGCGAAGCCTTCTCTGGATAAGGTCGCCACTATCCACATGGGCTGGCGAGATGGCATGGCGATCTCAAGTGCGCCATGCACCGACATGGAGCTGGGCGAATTACAACTTCGCCATCATGTCTGAAGGGTTGCTTACTGAACGCGACCAGACAGTTCAAGCTTCTGCTACAGTCCAGGATATATCCGCCGACGAATTCCGATCCTGACGCTGCGAGCGAAGACTCTTGAAGCCAAGATACACCAAGATGAAGAATGGACGGCAGTGTCGCTCTGTGTGGACAATTCGGAAGGCGAGAGCTCGGTTCTCCAGTGTGCATTGACAACTTGTTTCTTTTATTTCGACGATCCGACGATCGAGCATCCTCACGAGACGGATATAGTATGTGTAAATGTTATCGATCATATCGAGCATGAAGGTCGAGAAGATGGGGGCCTGGAACTGAGAATCGCCGGGCTGATCTTGAAGGTAGCTGATGAGACGGAACAGACCTACGAGCGCGTTGGCGCTTTCCACATCCTTCAGCCAGGCTACGAGTTTTACAAACGTCATGAAACAGAAGAGGAGCAGACGATACGAATCGTTTGAATTGACTTGGCTGCAGTCATACTGTCGATCTCGTGTTGTGTCACACGTCGTATCTTAGTATTCTTCCATTTTTCCCCCTCTCTACATGCATCTCGCTCCGGTCTTGAAACTTTCTTCCGCCAAACAAATAATGTACCTAACACTACCAATCGGGTGTTAGTTGTTCAGTTTATTGTTCAGGATCCACCTTATTGATACAGCAGGTGTCAACCAAGAAGTACTTAACCCAGAATTACTCCAACCCATCGTACAAGGCCGATTTCCTACAAACATGTATCTTTTCATCATCATCTTCAAGGGGAGAGGGGTTTCGGAATGTCTAGTCCCAAACATTGACCTAAGCAACGACCACTAGAGCACCATGCACACCACAGTCAGGTCCTGCACTTTGGCTTCACAGGCCCCCGTAGCTTCACAGACTAACGAACGACATCAAATTTAGGAACAAAACTCCACTATTCAAATATATCACCAGAGATTAAAAAGACTGCAAATTGCAGCAATAACTTCAGAACCCCTTCCATCGTCCGCAAATCCGTCAACATACCTAAGCTCCCCCATTCTCCATCCCTCACCCACAACCTACAACAATCCCGAGATCCCCTCTTTCTCCGCCTCCCCTTAAACACCATAATCCATCGTCCATAATCAATCAATCAACCCCTTCCCTGTCACCCCACCATCACAACCACCTCCTCCATTCCTCTCACCATCCACCACCCATCCTTTGCCCATCTCCCACACCCCACGCCTCACGCCCATGCATCCCCCTTTCCCCTCCTCTCCACTCCTCCCCCGTCACCTAAAATATACCACAAACTAAACCTTAGATATCACAAATCCTAAACAATAGCACCGGGCTTGTATATCTTCACCTAGCAATCAACTCCGAGATGTGGGTATGTGAGAGGATTTAAGTGGGAGGTTTGTTGTTGTAGTGCGAATATACGAAAGATTTTGATTTGTGGGTTGATGATAGCGGTGCTTGCGTTGGGCGGTTCTGTGTGCAGTGTGGTTGGGGTTGGGAGTGTTGGGTCTCCTAAATGCTGCTGCGGGAGCGGAAGGGGGATGGTGAGAGGAGAAGACTTTTGTCAAGGGTATTCGGTGCGTAGCATCTTGATGCATGGGGCAACTGTCCTTTCACAAGCAATTTTCGCATCAAGGCGCGCGCAGTGATGGCCGATTTCAGGCCCGTCCACTATTTGCGGCTTCGAGGATTTGAGGGATGAGATGGTTGGGTGAGGCTTGTGAGGATACTCATGTGATGTTATTCCAGCGTGTTGACAGCTCGGCTGCATGAAAAGAGATATTACAATGCGAACGTATGGAAGTTTATCGAGAACGTAGGACTATTGACTGAGAGACCGGGTTATACTGCATCAGGGCGAGGTGGGTAGTGAATTTGAGGGGGTTCTGTACATAATGCAGGGGTTGAACAGGCAGATTCGCGCTGGAAAAGGTTTTCCATTAAATGCAGGGAAATGGGTGGAGAAGGTGGGAGATACGCACGTCTTTTGTCTGGCATGGACTTATGGCGGGAAGTATGAGGTGATGGTGAGGTTCTGGTCGAAGATGTTATTGCATGAGTGTATTGTAGACGCTGTGAGCGCGTCGGAATGGGGTTTGGGTTTCCGTAGACTATTTATAGGATTTGGAATTTATACTTCTGATCTTGAATAAATCGATGGGGAAACTAGCTCTCCCGCGAGCACTGCTTTGCACCCTTGTGTAGGGTAAAATATGTTAGTTTGAAAAGCGGTCTTCATGAGATTCTCTCGTCAATGATGCTCAACAGTCGAGTTTCAATTCAAAGATCGCATTCACAATTGCTTTCCCCGAGCCAAGCTCCTCCAGTCCTACACGTTCTACCAGGAGCGGTCCCTCGACCTCGGCCCCTCGTAGACCAATTCATGGGTCAAATCCTGCTGCATATATACCCTCCCATCCCTAACCTTCAAAACACTATTTCTCGCACTCTCAGCGCGATCCCTGTCAAACTCATCGCGCAGAAGCTCAACAAGATGCTGCTCAATCATCCGCCGCCTCTCCGCCCAAAACGCCGCATCCTCGCGCCGGATTCTCGTGTCGTCGTCTTCATCCTCGGCCGGTGTGCGTAGGTTGAGAAAGTCTTGGTAGTCGAGGTCGTCGGCGCTCTTTTCGGCAATGTTTTGCCAGTAGAGCGGCGATGCTGCGTCGCATTTGAAGACCCAGATGTCACCGCGAAACAGATCATTTTTTTTCGACCCACCGATCGCCTCTCGGTGTCCTGTGGTATGCCCAAGTATTTCCTGGGCGAGTGCCTCGAATGGAAAAGTAAACGTGGTAGGTGAGGTGATTGCGGCCTACTCGGAACCGAAGCTCGGCGTGAAGCAGTCGATTCCGGAAAACTCGCAAGGTACGTCTGGTCTTAGTGGGTGTGTATGGTGTACTGGTCCTTGATCCTGATAGCCTCGTGAAGGATATTTTGAAGCATGGAGGATTGTAATTTGGCCAGTGACTCGGGAATATAACCACATCCTGCAGCAATATCAAAAGGAAAAGCACAGTTGGCAGAAATCTGGTGATGTCCGGCTCTGGTTCGGTATTTCGCTTGATGCTCTCTTCCATTTGAAATGATGTGCCAACAAAATTAGCAAGATAGTTTGCTGACGCCAATATACGGGTGGGTAGCCTTTTGCACTGTCTCTTCAGCATGAAGCAAACGTAGAAGCTGCAGTTCGCAATGGTAGTATCTTGTAAAGGGTTTCGTCTCGCCCATGCCCAGCATCTTCATCACTTCAGACCTTGATCCCGACTTTTCAAGGCCTGACCATGACTCTATGGTGTTCCGGAGATCAGGCTTTTCCATAATAAACTCCGGGAACGCCGGAACGAACTCAATGTCCACGATTGTATCCCTCAGGTTGTCCCAAGCTCGGTTGAAAACCTTCCATATTGTGACGACTGTGCCCAACATTTGGAGACTGGCGATTAATTTGCGAAAGGCTTCATATAACTTGGATGAATTGTCGGTCTGGAACTTTTGCGGCGGATAATTCTGACGCTTCTCGCGGTTGCGAAAAGAATAGCATTGCGTGAATGCCCGTGTCTCCAATGATATGCTAGTCTTGTCAGGTATCGGCTTTTTTTTCTTACTCGTCGCAACTGCTGCTGGCGTAATCCAACCACGGTCATCTTCGTTGTCTTGGGGCATGCCGTTAGGCTCTTTAAAACACCTCGACATTCGGATGGCTTTGTCCCAGTCAGACTCGAGCACGTTCATTTCGACCTTGATGTCCTTTTCCTTCAGAACACTGCAAAGATTTGCAAATTCCGAGCTCTAAATAGATACGCATGCTTCACCTCTGGGTAGAACAATGCTGGCGCATTTCTGGGTCTGTTGCACATATAAGGTGATTCTTTCTTCCCAAAACTGGATAATGTTTTGCCCCATCCTCTCGTCAGAAATGTCGTCATCTCGATTAAGCCACCGTTGTAAAATTTCAAGAAAAGCTGGGTCGCTTTGAGCTCTGGAAGGACTCTGCGGACCTGCGTTCTTCGCAAGCCAGATCTTCCAGCGACCCTTTTCTTTGACGAGAGCAGAAGCCGTCACATTGTCCGGGATCTTTTTATTTTCTTGACACGCGCGAAAAGCAGAGCTAGCATGTCGAGAAATATGTCCGTGACATCATCTTCTGAACAAGTTTTCGAAATGTCCTTGTCCGACGCTGGGGCCTCTTTTGGTGGCCTCTGTTGCTGCTGGACAACACTCATATAATATGCTGCTGCGAAGAACTGCTCGAATTGGAGACCTGGAAGTTTCCATATTTCTTCCTCGAGTTGCGCTGCATTATCCAAAAGGAAAGAAGCCATAACAGTGAGCGAGTAGTTGGGAGATTATGTCGGTAGCTGGAGGGGCGACAGCTAGAGCTATATTAGCATCGGGTCTGGGGCGGGTTTCAGCCTTGTGACTCTTCACGCTCAACAATGACTCGGGCTGGTTTATCAGTTCGGAATGTGCACCACATCGATCTAACAAGCGAATGGCTTCTGCCAATAGAAAAATGAAACGTGGACGAGGAATTTTGGAAGCGCGCGTCGTGATTTGCTCTGCGCCGTCGACGGGTTCAAAGCAAAAGTTATTGGCGCTGCCTGTTTACAAGTCTCTTGCAGCATAGCGAAACACCGCCTCGCACGCTAATATAGAGCACCCTATTTTAGGGCCAAGGTGGTGAACTAGGAGACCACTCTTCATGGCGCAATCCAGCGAAAATGTCATCTCGTGGGTGTCGACTTCTTCAGCTCGTCTCTGTCTCTGTTTTAAGTCGCACGCCCATATTCATGCCAATAATCATCTTGACAAGGTCCCAGTCACCACCTTCTCCCACGCAGTCCATAACCACGATACCAGTGCTTCCGTCGCCTCTTTTTGCTTTTCGAACAGTAGCTTCTGTAGCGACATCGGTGCTTGTTCTCCCAGGCTCTGCTGGAGTCGTGAGTGGATCTTCTAGATGATGCCCCATGCATAACCACTCCTCGATGCCACGATTGACCACTTTTGCAATGTTTTCTGGCCAGCAGGACCGCCGAAAGAAGTTGCTAGCAGACAGATAGTTGAGGTAGAGTGGACCCGAGGGCACAGGGTTGGTCTTATCTGTATTGATGCCAGGCACGAAAGCGACACACTCGGCAGCTCGGATCATGTGCTCGTTGCTGTACTGGAGCTTTTGCGGAATGGTGTCGGGGTGCAATACCTCGCAAAAGTCTTGCACACAGAATGGGCCATGCATGGCGTGCGTGGAATTGTGCGGCCATTGAGTGGCGTCCAGGCCATGCCCGTGGTCTTCTGGCGATGCTTTGAGATCCTCGTGCAGGGTGTAACGACGAACAAGCACAAGCTTTCCTCGGACGTCTCCCAAGTATGGTGCTTTGGAAGCAACGTACCACTTGTCCTGATTGGGTGTGATATAATGCTGCTCGAGGACCTGAGAGAGCAGCTCATCGGTGGAGCTGCCGACGCCTTCCCGCTTCAAAGATATGAGGACACTCTCGCTCGGGTTCTGCTCAAGAAAGTCGTAACACGCTTTCAACACTGGATCTAGGTACTTTGCGCCTGTCAGGCTGATCGGAAAGGCACCATGCACGAGATAAAGATCCTTCTTGCTTGCGTCGGTGGCATGCGAAGGCTGAACCCGAATATCCAAAAATCGTATGCCATTCTCAAGCTGGCTCTTGACAGACACGTTCTGACATCTGACGGAAGGGAGTGCGCGATAATAAGTATGAGAGTTGTGGGTCCCGGGGATGCTTAGCGAGGATAGAGGTAGTGAAGAAGGCAATGTCGACATCCATTTGCACAAGTCCCAGGAGTCGTTTGAATGAATGCTTAGATGCGGGATGGGTTTTGATGGATGGAAGAGCGCGGTAAGGTGATGAGACGGGCTTTGGGCAAGGGGAACGAATTTCTGAGAAGCCTTTTGTGTATATGACGGATTTGTGTCAATGCGGTATCGCTCGCCACCAGATACCTCTATCGTAAGTCTTAGGTTGGCACTTGACAACGTTGACGAAATCCCTGCATCCTCTTGCAGGCCTGGTGGTGTCAAGGTGCAAGACTCGAATGGCAAAAGACGGACATGGATGCTCTGCTGCTTGAATGTGTGCGTGTGCTCCTCGAGTTGCGAGGTAGAGGGAGACAAAGAGGCAGTATTCGCAGATGCAAATGAGAATGCGGTAGGCCTCGACTGTTGAGAGTTTGGGTCTTCAAAACGCTCGATACCTTTTAAAACCAGGGCTGCGGGAGACAAATTGCGGATCGTTAAAGGCGCATTCATCGGGAATAAAAGGACAACGACGAAATGAATGTGTGTATACTAGAGGTAACAAGATAATGAGAGAGTAGATTCCAGTTGAATTGAGATGGGAAGCTCGTCAATGAGATGGTGAGATGGAAAGATTCGGCCAAAGGAACAAGCTGATGGGTGGAGGTTGTGCCAAGGGTCCTGAGTCGGCAGGTGCGCTAGGCGCATCAGCAGCGATTCAGATCACGTGTCGCGATGTATCAAAATTCAAATTGCAGAAATAATTGTGGTAAAACCTGTCGGTTACTGAGCTAGTAGCTACCTTTTAGCCTCAGGCTGAATTCTCGACTCTGCTCCCGTCTGTCCTGCGAGCCTGGGAATTATTCACAAGATCAAAGGTAGAAATGACAGACGCCGAGTGACTCTTCGAATCTACAGATTCGTGCAGTCGTTAAACGCCGTCTAATGCAATGCGGATGCTCCCGTGCCTTAGTGGCATGCATCACACGGAATATCTAAACGCCTAGAAATGCAGACCTAAACTTAGTTCCAGATGAGCAAGCTCTTGAGACAAATAGGTACCTTTCCAGTAGGTTCCTCAATGCGCCTCATCTCCTCCTGAATGGAGCCCGACGATGTTGGACGTAAAGGATCGGCCGTATCGGCCGTATCGGATGCAGGGTCGCTGGATGCGGGCGGGGTGTTGTTAGGTGTGCTGGGCGGCGAGGTGAAAGGCTCTACCGCTGGATGAACGGGCGACTGGCCTGGTGAGCCATTGTTCCGAGCATGATAACACGGGAGCTCAGCCATGCAGGTTCGGCTGAGGTGGCTATTGGCCTCTTTCCACTTGGTGAGCTTTAATTTCGGCGTCGTAGGCTCGGGCAAAGGCAGTACCGGAATAGTATTCTCTTCCATCTTCGCGGGCGGCGTAGCTTCGTCATCAGGTTTGTAGGGAATGAACTTGCTTTCCGTCGGCTTTGCAGAGTTTTTCACAGCAGAGAATTGATTGGTGATTCTGTTGGTGTTTTCTGCTTTGGCCTTTGCAGCCTTCTTCTTCCTTGGTGCGGCTTGCTGCTTGTCAACCCGTGGTTTTGACGGTCGTTTGACAAAGGCTTCGAGGCCGCCAGACTTCCTCTTTGTCCCCTTGGTCTTGGTCGCTTTGGTTTTTGTTGGGGTGGGCGGCAATTCGCTATCGTCACTATTGAGAGACGGCTGAGCCACCATCTTAGGACTCTGCGCAGGAGTGAGCATCTGTCCCTGGACCTGTTCCACAGCAGAGCGCTTCTTGGGCGAGGCCGCAACCACCACCCTCGCTTTTTGCTTTTCCTTTGTCTTGCCCAGCTCTTCGTCGGTGACTTCCTTGTAGACAATGGGGTCGTCCCACTTGCGCATGGCAGCGAGATGGGCGACGTCGTCACATTTAGCTCGCACAACAATGTCCCAGGAATTGGCGAGGTCTTTGCCCAGGGGTTCCGGATCGTTGTTGAGCCAGACGGTGACTCCATCGCGACGGTCTCTAACCACTGCACACATCTCACGGGCTATCCTCCTTACTCCAGGAACCTTCAACGTTGTGCCGGCAACAATGACCGCGTCGGGTCGAGTGCGCAGATCCAGGCTTGCGCACGCTCCAATGGCTTCGTCGTCAGGATTGTGTTCGTTGTAGAGAACCATGCGTGGGCGTAGACGGCCGATACCATGGCTTCGCTTGTCGACGGCTTGGCGTACCTCGTCCTTTTCCGCACAGCTTGGACATGCCGGGGGAACTGGGCCATCAAACTGAGCGGCGTCGAGATCAGAGAGTGTGTGGCATTTGGAGCACACCATGTGATCAAGGCCGCCGTGAAGTTGGACCGTCTTGGGCCACGGGGCCTTTTTCGGAAGGGGCACGGTGGTCTGCAGAGGCGGTAATGACGTGTCGATGCCATCCACGTTTTGGGTGTACAATCGCAATAATCGCCCTTCGTGTGCCAGCGTCGCCAGAAGATGGTGAAAAGCCGTGGGCTGGGCCTCCTTGGTGTTTTGCGAAAGGGTGCGGACCATGTCATGGAACGAGGAGGTGGATGAGTCGTTTTGATAGACTGATGCGTCAAAGAGGTCCTTGCCAGACGACTTGAGCTTGTGCTGCGTGCGGAGAGACTTGAACAAGCCGTCGGACGAGCGAAAGTCGGGGACTGTGACGGTCAGCGTGGGCAATTAGAGAATATGGTTTGGTGAGGTGCGTCCAAAGCTTGGGCCGTGCGCTCGGGGGAACGCAGGTCTCAGCATCTGGAGGAGTTTTCGAAATTGGGAGGAAATTGGGGGAGCGCGTACTACCTGCCGACACCGAGATGCCTGCACCTGCAATGACGACAATCTTCCGTTTCTTATGTAAGACTTTCAATAAGCGCTCCATCTGCGGCCTCTCGTCGTCGGCGACGACGCCGTCCTCGATGTGCAGGCGCTGCGTGGTGCGCTGCTTGGGGCCTGCCGTCTTGCGCTTTTTCCGCGGCGGGCCATTGTCGTCGGCAGAGGAGGGCGGCGTCGCGACCGTAATCTCGCGGGCGGGCGTAGCGCGGGCTGACGAGCGTTTGGAAGACATGCTGGAGGAGGGTGAGGGATACCGCATGAAGTCGGGCGGTGGGGAGGGACTATGACTGAGGACGGAGAGCTCCGAGTCGGAATCAGCAATAGAGGCGGGCACTGAGCTCAGTGGGGAGCTGCCGCTGGCGGAGGAGGCGTGGTCGAGGGCCATGGTGGACGAGGCGAGGCAGTCGCCGCGGCGTGCAGGTCGAAAGTGTCAGTGGTGCTTAAGTCATGGATGTCGCGAGGAAGGCGCGGGGTTTTATGGGTGGTAAGGGCGCACGCTGCCTGCGGACGCGGACGCGTTGGTGAAGGGGGGGAAATGAGGAGGTTGGAGGTCGTGATGCGACGCCGGGCGGCGCGCTGACATGGAAGTATGCCAAGAGCTAGGAACACCAAAACAAAGGCTCGCTTCTACTCTTATTTACGGCCGACCGAATCGGGGAGCGGATGCCAGCAAGCCGGAGCATTTCCTAGGCCATTGCTTGCGTGCACCAGCCTGCCAGGCCGAACGGCATCGGTTGTGTGCTCTAGCCGTGGCGCGGTGCTTGTTGGCCATGCTCTATGGTTCCCGGCGACGCGATTGCGCCCGTCCTATTGTGCTATTGTGCTATTGTGCAATTGTGCTGGTGAGTTTGGCGTGCGGCAATGCAAGCCCAGCTCAAACGGGTCGCGTCCTCGACATGGAATTATCCGAGCCCCCGCCGGCACGTCTTGCAGCCAGCCGTGATGTGCGTCGTCGATGCCAATAATAGCGCCTCCAGAATCGAGGGAAACGCGCAACGCCTCAGGCCCCGCCGATGCGGGCTTGCGCTCTGGCGATGCCCGTCGGCGACGTTGTTGGAGAGTGTGCTCGTCCCAAAGCGGCCTAGCGCCATCTGCATTGCTCAACCAACCACAGCCTTGCTTCCCGCACCTCGATCACCCGTGCCCACCAGAGCCTCGCCCTCTACCGGTCCATCTCGTGCGCTTTTCCAATAATTTTCTTTGTGATTATCTTTCGGTGTTCGGATACGCTCAGATACCCCACGCTGCTTTGCTTCCACGGTCCTCTTTTCTTTCTGCCACGCCTGCAGCTCGTGGCTCCGCCCGAGTATGCCCTTGATCATGGACGACCAGGCCTACCCCATGGACAACATGGACAATATAGACAACATGGAGGATTTGTTTGGAGACTCTGAGCAAGTCGCACTCCCCACCATAGCCGCTCCGCCAGTAAAAGGATTGGTGAGGCGGCTCGATGAACTGAGCACGAGCGGCTGCAGCCAGTAAGTTGTCGCCGCGTTCATTCTCTCGTCCTTTTCTTCTTTTCAAAAACCCCTGTACCGTCATCCCATCTGATGCATGCTAGGAAGATTGCCTGGTCGAAAAGCGGCTGCGTCGCCTCGATCACCGCCGACGGCTATGGGGTCATCCTAAAAGTCTTTCGCCGCGATCCTGCGACAAGGAAGTGGCATCTGGGGAAAGATGTTGCCCTTGAGATTCCTCGCCGACAGGATGATTCGCCCTTTGTGCACCTGTCATGGAGCCACTTGGGCAACGACTTGGTTGTAATGGATGCAGCTGGGCGCGCCATGATCTTTTCCTGCTCCATGGCACTCGACAGGATGACTTTTATGCGAGTTGAAATCACTCAGTCAGAGGCAGAAATGGACGCTGTAGTCGGCATGCACTGGCTAGCCATTCTTCCCTACGAGCAAAAGGCAAGTGCTCTCGACCTCGCTAGTGAATCAGCTAACGTTGACAGAACCATATTGCCTGGTCAGCCAGCGGCAAGGACGACGACTGGAAATTTCAGATTCACTCTCACATCTTCAAAGATGCCCATCACCCCGCCGAAGGAAAGGCCTCGCTCCTTTACTTGAAAAGGCACGGCGAACTGAGGCTCCGCTTTCAGCAAGCCGACAGCAGCTGGCACGAGGTCGTTGCCATGCTAGGCCCTATGGTGTCGACTCGAGAGCCTTTTACCCACGCTGCATTTGCTTCGAACAATGACAACACTCTGCTGCTTGCAGCCTTTGATGTGTCTGGCCGATTACATCTGTCTCGCGTCGAGATCAAGTGGAACGTGCCTCAGAAGCGAGAGCAGGGCCAGAAGTATTTTGACAAACCCGAGCTCCACGTTGCCGACCTCGACGTTCTAGACAATTGCTATCCAACGAGCCCGGCAGACCTCAACGCAACGTCCGAATCACGCATCAGACTGGCAGCGCAACTGACCCATCTCAACTTTCTACCCAGCACCCCAGAGCAAAACGATGGCTCTGTGCCTACCATCCAGGCCATCTTCTCGGCACCCCCAAACATTGTATCCTACGATCAGACACCGCAGCAGAATCCTTTTAGCATCGTCTTAAAGTGGGAGGTCCACCACACCCAGCAGAACCAGCTTCACTCGAGCCTCGACAAGGTGACGTCGAAGAAGAAGAGCGTCAGCTCGGTTCCAGCCCGAGATGTCTTTCTCGTCAAGCGCCTTGCCGACCTGATGGTGCACTCGGTCATCATTTCATGTTATCCTCTCTGGTACAACATGATCCTGACCTTTTGCTACAGCGATGGCACCATTGAGTTTCGCAAGCGCTCGACCATGGACGTCATTTCTCCAGACTACAACACCGATACCGTGACCTCGCTCTCCCAAGCCGGCTTTACCTTTCCGACGCTCGATCCCACTCTCCACGTCGCTCTCTCCCCCAACCACTGCATCGCCGCCTGCATGCAACAGGACGGCAGTATCAAACTGCGCCAGATGGAATACGCGCATGGCTCGCTGGCCTCGACCGATGGAGACCCACGCCACGCCGCCGCCTTTGCGGCCCTCGTACTGCAGTCGTCGACAGCAGCGAACCAGTACTTTTCCAGCGACGACATTCTCAGCATCATTGGCCCGCTCCCCGAGTCTCGCAAGCGCGAATTCATATCCCTCATGTTCCAAGGTCTCAACGTCAACGTCGACTGTGCCTGGGACGAGGGATCGCAAAACCACTTTGTCCTGCTCGGCCGCTCGCCCACCTTTGTAAAGACGCTATCCGTCGCCCACGTCCTCGGCCTCGAGGGCGCCGTGACCCGCAGCACCAGCAGCAAAATCGCCTGGCTCGTCCTCAACATCAAATACGTAACCCAGATCGTCACGACCATAACCCGCATGCACAACCCCATCGACAAGCAGCCCCTGCGCCCGGAAATCGTGCCCCAATTCATGGGCATCTGCCGCTGGATCATGCACTGCATGTCGTACCTCCTCGACGAAATCATCACCCTCGGCCATGCCCTCCGCAACATCCCACAACCAGCCCTCGACCGCCCGACCCTCGAATCCAAGATCCACGAACTCGCTAAACCAGGCATCATCCTCCTGCTCTCGGGCTTCCCGCGCATGATGATGAAACTCTGGGCCGGGCCCCTGGCTTGGGTCTACAAAACTGCCTCCCAATACGGCACCCCGACCTCAGACCCGAATCTGCGTCGCGCGTACGGGCCGCTGCATGCCGCTATCGCAGACGTGCCGTTTGACTACCGCCTCTTTGAAGCGCTGCTCGGAGAGGCGCATGCGCTGGTCAAAGCGTCGTATTCGCGCGCGAGCTTCGACGAAGCTGCGCGCAACGCTGTCGAGCGCCAACTCCTGCTCGGACATGTCCCCGAGGTGCTTGTGCCCGCGGCGAGGAAGTTGCTGGGCGACACGTTGTTTAGGGATGATGGGGTGATGGATAAGCTTGATTTCACGCGGCTCACGTTTTTCGAGACGAGTTGGTTGGGTATGGGGGGCGGGTGGCAGGGGGTGAGGTACTATGATACGCATGTTGTGGATGTGTGTCAGAAGACGGTTGTACGGGGGCCGGGGGCTGTGGTGGCGGGGGGGAATGTCGCGGGTGCGAGGCAGAGGGCGGAGAGTGGTGAGAGGGAGAAGGAGGAGGGGGGTGGGAAGAGGAAGGAAAGGCAGCAGATGTTGAGGCAGTGCACGAGGTGTGGGGCGTATATGGAGGATGTGGTGCAGGGGATGCAGGGGTATAGTAGTCATCATGTTAGTTGGCTGATGGGCGTGGCGAAGCATTGTGTGTGTGGGAATGGGTGGATGTTGGCGGATGATGAGAAGAGGGTCAAGTTTGAGAAGAGGGCGAGGGAGTAGAGTGGGATACCTACGTTTTGCGGAGGGATTCGGAAAAAAGCATCATGACTGGGACGTCGACGGGTATATATGACAGAGACAGATATGGCTGCCTCACGGCATTGGTAACAAAGGCAAAAGGAGCTTGAACCCGTCTTTGCATGGAGATAGGGGAAAGTCTATGATATTCATTCAGATCCATAGCTACCTGCTTGTGACGTCCATTAGCAGACGAATCACTAGGGCACATCACATGCCAGAACACCACGTCCACCAGCCCATCCCAGCCCTAAACCCGTAGCTCACCCCGAAAAATACCCATCTAGCCCTTTGCAGCTCCCGCCTTGATGAGCAAGATATCTCCATCTTCAACCACATAGTCCTTGCCCTTGGTCATGACCTTTCCCTTCGCCTTGACAGCCGCCTCATCCCCCTCCTCTTTCAGCACGCTATAGTTATACACCACAGCCTGAATAAACGTCTTCTCAAAGTCGCCATGAATAACGCCCGCAGCCTGCGGCGCCTTGGTCCCATTCCGTATCGTCCACTGCCTCACCTCGTCCGTGCCCGTCGTGAAGAAGCTGCCCAAGTTCAGCGCCTTGCGCATGGTGACAATGACCTTTGGCAGCGACGACTTGGTGCCGAGGTTCTTGCACTCCTCGGCAGACTCCTCGTCCGTCATGGCGGCGAGGCGCTCCTCAAAGGAGACGGAGATGGGAATGATGGGGTCGCCTTCTGCGTGCTCCTTGACCCATGCCGCGATCTTGGGGAGGTGCTTGTTCTTTTGGCGGATGTAGTCTTTCTCGCTGAGGTTGACGAGGAAGACGACGGGCTTGGCGGTGAGGAGGAAAAGCGGGTTGATTACTTCGACCTGGGGTTGGTTAGTGCTGGTCTGGAGCATCTCTAGCAAAGCAGTGTAGTGTATATGGGTGTGATCAGATATGGACTACTTTTCATCGATCCTCTGCGTTATTGAGGCCGTCAAAGAGCTGGGATTATAGAGCAATCGCTCTTTGTCATCCTGGAAAGAAGGGAGCAAAAGAAAGTAAGTTGACGTACCTCCTTTGGCGACCAATTGCCCGCGCGCACATTCTTGCCCGCCTTGAGCATCTCGAGGATCTTCTCCACAGTGGCTTGCTCCTCCCGCAGCTTCTTCATCTCGAGGCTCTGGCCGCCTCGACGCGTCTCTTTGACGAGCTTTTCGTGTGATTTTTCGACAAACTCAATGTCCTTGATACGCAGCTCGTCGCTGACAATGTCGAGATCGCGGCAGGGGTCGACATCGCCCTCGACGTGGATGATCTCGGCGTCGTCGAAACTTCGCACCACCATGAAGATGGCATCGACGGCGCGAATGTGCGAGAGGAAGGCGTTACCGAGGCCAGCGCCCGTCGACGCACCACGCGTCAAGCCGGCAATATCATAGACGGTCAGGTTGGCGGGCACGATGGACTTTGGTTTGTACATCTGACACAAGGCGTCGAATCGCTCGTCGGGGACGAGGACACGGGCCTCTTCTGGGTCGATGGTGGCATATGGAAAGTTCTGCGGGAGTCAGACGTTGCACTCGACCAATGCAGTCAGTATACGTACGGCGGGGTTGCCGAGAGAGCACTTGGTGATGGCCTGGAATAGTGTTGATTTGCCTACGTTTGCAAGGCCGACCTGGGCATTACTGTCAATGTAAGAACTTGCGGCTGCTGAGGGTCAGACGGCACTCACGATGCCGCTCTTCAAGCTGTTGCCCGGCCGGCCGAGAAGAATCTTCTCCTCCTTGACCTGCTTCTTGGGAGGCATCTTGCGGCCCTTTGCGCAGCGGGGTGCAGTGGTGGAGAGGGGGCGGGGATTGGATGGGCAGGTCAAGGGGAGTGTGGATGAAAAGTCGATTGCAGTGCTTGCTGCAGGTCGGTGCAAAAAGGGTATCAGAGAAGAGAAGGAAAAGCGCAGGATTGGGGTGGGGGCACGCGTGGTGGTGAAGATGCGGGAGAGATGCTACGATGAGCCTCTCCCTCTGAGTCTCTTTGCGTGCGTTTCTGTTTGGTTAGTTTTCTGCAGCCAATTTTTCCCAGCAAACTCCCCCACCGTGGATGGATCACGTGCGCCCAATCAGCGCGGGCCGAGCTTGGCTGATGCGTCGTCTGGCGCCTCACCAGTCGCGCGACAGCACACTCGACTGCACCTCTCCTCTCCACTATGCGCCGTATCCTCACCCCTCTTACTACCTTTCCTTTTCCCTTGCCCATCCTCTAGAGCATAGGCCGTGTTCCTGTGCCCCTTCTTTTCATTATATTCACCATTTCCTTAACCCGACACAGCTCTACCATGTCTACGTCGCGCCCCAAGCCGCCACGCAAGTCCACGAACAGTCACAGGAACACGCTTTCGCTGCAGAGGACCGAGATTAAGATTCACGTATATGATTTATTACCGGTATGGAAGAGCCAACCCTACCACTGCGAGGAATCCAGGCACTGACGATGCACAGCCCGGCAAAGTGTCGTCGATACTATGGGCCATTGGCAGCTCTCTCCTGCACTCGGGCGTTGTAATCGGCGACAAGGAATACGCCTACGGGGGACATGACCACCCCCGCATGACGGGTGTCTACTGGACAAAGTAGGTTTCCAGACGTCTCAACCTCTCCCAGCGCAGCCACTGACGGCAACAGACCCGGCCAGGAACCACCCGGCGGCACCTTCAAGCAAGAGATTCTGCACGGCTTTTCCTTCCGCCCCGAGGCCGAGCTCAAGGCCATAATCCACGAGGTACTGCCCTCGCTCCCTCTCCCGCACCTCTACTCACAGACGTCAGGCCTCGGACATGTTCCTCGGCACCTCGTACAACCTACTCACCAAAAACTGCAACCACTTCACCTCGTATCTCTGCGAGAAGCTGACGGGCCGCCCCGCGCCCAGCTGGCTCAACCGCGCAGCCAGCATCGGCGTAGCTCTCCCATGCGTAGTACCACGGGAATGGATAGCGCCACCGGATCATGATACAGCGGATGGAGAGCTCCTTGACGAGGACTTTGACGACGAAAGAGCGTCGATGCTGCGCGGGGATGAGAGGCGGCGGTACGACGAGGCCCGGCAGCTCGAGGGCGTGGGTGGTGATGGGGCTGCGGGTGGTGGGCCAGGCGCAGGAGGGCCTGGCAGAGGGGGAGGCAGAGATGCACCGAGACTCGTCGAGATTACGGATGCAGAGGGACGGGCGGTGCCGCCGGCGGAGAGGGCCCCTTTGCCTAGGCAATTAGGTTGACTGCTGGCATTGTGGGTGAGATTGTATGATACAGTGATGCTACAGATACCCAGGACCGACAGAATGCAATGTTGCCCACTGCTCCAGAAGACTTGTGAGCTTCCCAAAAATCCTCGTGTGCTCTTGATACAGCCTCTTGACATGACCCATACAAATGAAATCCCCTCCACCCCTCAACCCAACCTCCTCGGCCTGGGACTCCGCACCCCTCCAAACTTCAACCTCGTCCCATCCGTCAGCTTCACCACCAACGGCCTAACCTTCTTCCCCTCATTCCCGAGCAACGCCTTCGTCACCGCCTCCCTCCCCTGCCCAAACCCACGATACACGACCTCGAGTCTCTGAATCTGCACCAACAGCCCCTTATCCTGGATCCTGCTCATCACAAATGCAGCGAGCTGGTACGCCGCATCGTAGCTGCCGCGCCCGGCTTTGCGGAACCCGATGTTGCCGCACGACACGCTGATTAGGGGGTTGCGGTCCGGGGCGGTGAGCGTGATGTGCGTGTTGTGTTTTGTGGCGTAGATGTGGAAGTGGTGGGTGGGTTGGTCGCGTGGGTCGGAGGATGAGGAGGAGAGGTTCTTGTAGGGGAGGCCGTCGAGGGAGCGCGAGCGGGCGGGGATCAGGGTGTCGTAGGTTTGGGAGGGGGTGCGGAAGGCGCTGCTGACGTTGGTGAGGAGGGAGGAGAAGGGGTCGTTGGATTTTGGGTTATTGGGTTTGGGGGTTTCGGTTGCGAGGGTGGTGGGTGTGGTTGAGAAGGGTCGGGGGAGAGTCCATGTCGGGCGTGGTTGGAAGTGCGAGCGGCAGGAGGCGCAGATGGGGTTGCGCAGCGAGCGAAAGGCTCGTATTGATGTTGGCCCGCTCATTGTGGTGATGTGCAATTGAGGGGAGGATCAATTGCGGAGAGGATGCTTGGAGCTGGCGCTGGGGTCGTCGAATGCTGCAGAAGCCGACGCGACCGAAAAGTTGAGATGGGTGGTCTGTGCGTGCCGTTCCGATGAAAATGGCAGCGCTGCATCATCCGCCTACCCATCCCATCCCCAACCTTCACTGCGCATCTGGGGGCCCGCCGTTCCTCTCCCTTGCTCTCCTCGTCTCTGTCAATTGTGTTCGAGTATGCGGCCTCTTTCGACACGCACATTACCCGCCCAGGCGCGATGGGGCTTGCAATCCTTTGCCGCCTCGCCTTCCAGCATACACGGACGAGCGGCGGCTTATAGACGGTTATCCACAGCACCAGGGGCAGCGCAGTCCTCTACGACACTACAGCGCTCGCTCTCTTTGCAGAATCCGCAGTCGTCCCCCTTTCTCTTCCTTCGGAGCAACTTTCTGCCCCAGGATGTGCTCTTTCGATCCTCGGCCGCCTACGTCCGTCATTTCCACGCCCGCGCCGCTTTATACCAGCAAGCGCAGAAGCAGCGTGAGGAGACTGTGAAGGAAAGCGAACCAGAGCCGGAACTAAAGACAAAGCAGTCTGCGGCCTCAGAGGAGGCAGAGAAGCCCGCCGAGGGAAAGGAGGGAGAGACGTCCGAGAAGAAGGCCGGCGAAGAGGAGACGGGAGATCAGAAAGAGGACGGCAAAGAGGGAGAAGGCAAGAAAGGGCCTCCTCCACCGCCGCCCCCACATGGCGACAAGTCGCCGTGGCAGGTCTTTACCGACACTCTGAAGAGCGAGTTCCAGGCCTCCAAGGAATGGAACGACTCGACGAAGCAGCTCTCGGCCGGTGTCAACGACTTTACCCAGAACCCGCGCGTGCAAAAGGCCAGGAATACCTATACCCAAGTCACGGATGCTGCTTCGACGAAAACGGCAGAAGCGCTAAAGACGACTGGCAAGGCAATCGGGTCGGGCGCGGCATGGACATGGGAGACGACGCCCGTCAAAGGCGTGCGAAAGGCTGCCTCTGTGACGGGGTCTGGCATTGAGTATGTCACGCGACCAGTCAGAAAGTCCAAGGCTTTCAAGGCTGTCAAGGACACGGTCGACGATGGCAGCTCGTCGAGATATGGCGGGTGGGTGGAGAAGGAGGAGAGGAAAAGGAGGAGGGAGCTGAGAGAGCTCAATGAGCTGCAGAGGACGGGGGGGAAGCCGAATCAGCCAATGGAGGAAGATCCTGAGTATGTCAAATCCACTCATCTACTTATACCAACTAACAGCTCCAGTGCCGGCACCAATGTCACTCTCCACAAAGACGCCCGCTTCAAGGAGGTCTGGCGCGATTTCAAAGACAACTCGCGCCTCGCGCAGGGCTTCTTCAACATGCAGTCCATCTACAAAGAGTCTGAGAACCCGCTCATCAGCACGGCACGATCCATTTCAGATCGCATAACCGGCTTCTTTGCGGAGAACGAGACGGCCATGGTCATTAAAAAGTTTCGCGAAATGGACCCCAGCTTCCAGCTCGAGCCCTTTCTCACCGAGATGCGCGAGTACATCCTCCCCGAAGTCCTGGATGCGTACGTCAAGGGCGATACGGAGACGCTCAAGCTGTGGCTGAGCGCAGCACAATACTCGGTCTACGCCGCGCTGATGCAGCAGTACACGACCGCGGGTCTCAAATCGGACGGCCGCATTGTGGATATCAGGCACGTGGACATTCTGTCGGCGAGACTGCTAGAGCCAGGCGAGATTCCCGTCTTTATCCTCACGTGCAGAACGCAGGAAGTGCACGTGTACAAGAACGCAAAGTCTGGAGAGCTGGCGGCAGGCATGGACGACAAGGTGCAGCAGGTCACATATGCCATTGGCGTGACGCGAATACCAGAGGACGTGAACAATCCCGAGACGCGAGGGTGGAGGTTGATTGAGCTGCAGAAGAGCGCGCGGGACTACTACTGACCAACTCGTCTAGTGCATCTCCTTCGCCCTTTGCTCTGCTCTAGCATTCGCACTTGTATCACCACTTCACTTGACACCCGTTTGGCGGTTCCTTTTGGGCATCTTCTGGCGTCTCCAAAAAGGTCATTCCTGGATATGACTCGTTCATATGTCTTAGTACTGTACGTAATTTCTCTTCTCGATTCTGATGATGGGTGGGCTGCGGGGGTGGGCTGCGAGGTTCGGCATGCAAGGCGTTTAGACGATGTCAGCTTTCCCCACTCATGTATGTATAGTATTAAGCTGGACGGTGACGTGAGAGAGGCAGAGAGGGGGAGAGTTGGGTATCGTGGGGTGTATGTATAGGAGAAGAATGGATAGAGATGCGAGGGATGGATGAATGGGGAGAAATACAATCCAAAACTAAAGTTGAATGTCGTTCGTTCGGCGAAGTGATGTTCTCGTGGTATCCGAAGCGTTTAATGAATGTGTTTGTTGTCGCGGGTTCGTTATTCGCATCATGCACAAAATTAAATTTCGAAATCGTACTTGGGAAAAGACTTGTTCATAATACTGCGCACATTGCCAACCCACCACCCTCAAGGCCCATCAAGCTTAGGTCGCCTCTAACATGTAATGTTTTTCAAAGTCAGGAACACCCATTTTCCTATTGTAAAGACTTGACTATGATGAGTAGATTGATAGAGTGACCCGACTTGCCGGGTAACTTCCTCGTCGCGAACCTTCTTCGCAGGCGACTTTGTGCAAGACAACTCCTCACATTCTTTACTGTTGGTTTGTCAGAAGTTGAGTCTTATGGGTGGTATTTGAAGTTGTCTAGAAACTTCTCACGACATGCAATTTACGGGGAATACAAGTTATGATAATGCTAGAGATATGTTTTGCAATTACAAGTGCACTTTGATGCCGGCGAAACTAATATAAAAAACGATTGGCCTCGCGCTGGGCAGCTCTAGATGCATATATATTCTATCCTCCCAAGCGCAGCCCCCATCCCATCCCTCTAAAACATCACGCCACGCCACGCCAAATTCAACCCTCCCTCCCTAATTAACAACCCTCCTCATACTCTTCGCCCCCCTCGGCTCAATAAACAACGCCTCCGCCTCCACCAACACCTCCCCCCTCTCCTCCCCCTCCCTTGGCAACGTCTCAATCGACCCCTTCACCCACGCCTTCCGCCCCTCCACCCTCGTCGTCTGAGCCCTAAGCACCAACACCTGCCCCGCGAGCGTCGGCTTCTTATACTCGACCGTCAAACTCGCCGTCACACCCACTTTATTCGGCAGCGCCGGGAAACAGCAGCGCGCGAGCCCTTCGTCCAGAAGCGTCGCGAGCAGGCCCCCGTGAACCATGCCGGGGTGTCCGCATAAAGCGCCGCCGACCCATTGCAGTGAGAAGTAGGTGCTGCCGTCTGAGGTTGTGAATTGCAGTGGTGGGACGGCGATCTTGTCTTCGCCGAGGAGGGTGCCGCCGGTGAGGGATTGCGAGCGCATGCCCGGGGGGATTTTGAGGTGTGGGCGTGAGGCGGTGTAGCGCGGGTCTGAGAGGAGGGATTGGGTGAGGGGGTGCGAGAACAAGTTTTGTTCGATTTCGGCGATGGCGGGGGTGGAGGGGGTGAAGAGGGTTAGGGTTTCTTCGTCTGTCGGCGGGTTGAGGAAGTCTTGGGCGACGCTGAGCGCGGGCGCGGCGGCCATGGTGAAGCCGAGGGTGAAGGTGAGGGTTCCGAGGACGAGGGCAGCAGCGAGGCGGAGGGCGAGGGAGCGGCGGCGTGGAGGAGGTGAGGGCGAGTCTGGTGGAGGACCCGGTGTGGTGTTTACGGTTGCGGTTGAGGTGGGTGTTGATGCTACAGCTTCAACATCAGTCGTCCGGATCCAATTCTCATTATACACGACATACCGATGCTGCTGTTCCACCTCCTGGCAATGATATTCCTTTCTCTCGCCCTCAAGACGAGTGCAAACCGGGGTGTCCGTCGTACTTGTACCGCGGCCGTGGTCCACCGGCTCACACCGCCCAGGCCCACATTTGCGCGAAAGGGCGACGTTTGGCACACGCGTCTAGCCACCGACATTGCTCGCTAGCCCTCGCAATCTCTGTCGTGGTGCGGGCGGCGGTGAACGGCTCGATCGGTCGTCGTTTCGGGGACAGTTCGGAAAAGGCGCGCTGAGATGCCTCGGCACTGTGCGTGTGTACGTCAGACCCGCGAATCCGACTCGGAAATTCGCGCCCTCTTCGCACAATTGAGGTGCCAAGCGAGAGGTTTTTGGAAGGTGTTTTGTCTCGGCCGGTGAGACGGAGATTGGATGCGAGTGCTGGTGAGAATGCTCGTTGCGCGTAAGCCAGCGAGTGTGGTCGTGAATGCTGAACCCCCTGAACCTTACTCAGCGCGTACAAGTTGCCCAGCAAACAGCAAATATGCCCAGAACTTGAGCCTTTTCAGCTGCGAGTTTCCCATCTCCTTGTACTGGCTTACCAGTAGTGATGGAGAAAATGCGATGCTCGAAGTGTGCTGGCGCGTACTTGTGTGTGCTCGTGTGTGCATCAAATCGAATGTCGACTTCGTGCCATTAGCAAAAGAAGAAAAAAGATCTTGTCTTCCTTTAAAATGTAAATAAGACGTCTTTTGTGCGCGTAGCACATTCCAATCAGTCTAGATTTAAGGGTGTTTGTTGGCCATGTGTAAGTGGTCCACCAACCGCAGTGAAAGCATCGCTCCACCCCAACAAAAGGCAAAAAAAAATTCCCGAATACTACGCAAACGCGCAGACGACGTTGATGAGAGTGGGACTCGAACCTAATCTTCATTAGCGCATGTTATGATGCGACACAGAGGGGATTCGTACCCACGCCACTTTCGTGACCAGGAATAGTGTTAAGATAACCTTAACCTGGCGCCATAACCAACTCGGCCATCTCACCATTTTATAGCATTAGTCAAGCAATTTAAATTAATATAGTGCATCGAAAAGCGTAAGGAGGGCGTTTGAGGGCCAGCAGAGCGGGGCCGGGCCTTTTACTGGCTCGGAACACTTCGGCTCGGCACCCGAGCTGCCCCACACATCGGGGCAAGTGTTTTCTGTAGCTTATCTACAGATACCATCACGCTGCAAAGCATTGCACTTGATAAATTTATCTTTTGCTCCCAAACTTTCTACATTACGACTGCTGTTGCATAGAACCCATAACACCGCTTCAGCCCCGCATACGTGGCACATACTGCAGTTCCTACGATGGCAGGCCAAGTACAGCCAAGTCCTCAACAAAGGAGCCATGTCTGAGGCACTGGCGTTCACTGGGAGCGATGCCATTGCCTGTGTGCTTTCACTACTCGTTATATTGACTTGACTGACCCATTTTCCACCGGACTTTCACTGCTAACCATTATTGCGGGCTGTATCGCGATAGCAAGGCTTCGTATCTCACTCTTCGATCCGTTAAAGGCTGTAAGCACGACCGCCGTGCAAGACCGCATCGGACCCCGAGGAAGTTGTCATCATAGAGTAACTTTATCTGGAGAAACGACATCTAGAAGTTCCTCTCCGCATTCCCCGCAGAAGAGCGAGGGAGCTACTCCAAGATTCGGACGTTCCCCGTCGGTGTCACCTCCACATGCGCCATGCAGTCGGGACACGGTGGGGTTGCGGCACAACCCAAGACTCCAAGATATGCTTCGGTTTGAATTATTGAAGTTCTCATATTTCCTACATCTTATTTCTTCGTTCTTCAAAACAAGTTTCCTTCATGGCCTCTCCTTCTGTGTAAGGTGCTGAGGGGATACTCTCGATTTTGAACACGACATCAAGACCGACTGCAGCTTTCCAGGACAGTTTACTCCCACCTGTCATACGCCGGGACAATCGGACTCCGAGCGTATGTGGCTGAATCGCATGTCATACAGCGCAGGTAAGACACATCACAGATGTGATGAGAAAAGTGCCGAAGCACGGAATGATGTCCCGAGACCGTTGAATATGTTGTTGAAAGAAGATCTACTGCGCTCCGTGCGCTCCGCATAGCTCGAATTTTATCTTAGCGATTCTGAACTTCAATTTCCCAATTACCAATAAGCCTCAATCATATCAGCATGGGTTTGATGCCAGTCCTGTCCTTGAAAGAGGAGCTCGATGCCATCCTCCAACACTACACCTCCATCATCCCCAACCATCTCCACGGGGCCGCTTTCTCAGCAATCAACCGCAATGGTATTCCCCCCTTCTCCACCACATCCTCCCACTAACCTCTCAGGCGACACCATCTACTCCAACGCCATGGGCCGCTTCTCCACCACAGAACCCACCCCCCTAACCCTCGACTCACCAATGCGGATCGGCTCGCTCACCCAGTTCCAAACCAGCCTCGCCTGCATCATCGCCATCGAAAAAGGCCTCTTCACCCTCGACACCAACGCACGGGACCTGCTCCCCCAACTCCACGACCTCGACGTACTCATCGGCTTCGAAGCCACCTCCTCCCGTCCCCGCAAGCCCATCACCAAGCCCTGCCGCGCCTCCATCACAGTGCGCCAACTGCTCACGCACACATCGGGCCTGGCGCACGACCACCAGCACGAAGCGCTGCAAGAGTGGGCCGCATGGCACGCTGTTAACGGCGGCCCGCCCGCCGGCGAGAAACCGCTGATGCACGAGCCGGGTCAAGCCTGGTTCTACGGATCAGGCATGCGGTGGGTCGGGATGCTGATTGAGCGCATGTCTGGCCAGACGCTGGAAGCGTTTTTCCAGGAGCACATTTGGGGGAAACTGGGCATGCGCGGCACGTCGTTCAAGGCGCCGCGCGAGGCGCATTCAGAGTGCTGTGGGAGCACGGGGCTGTACAGCACTGTTGCGGACTGCACAAAGGTGTTGCGGGCCGTGGCGAGGCGGGATCCGGGGCTGATGCGGGCGGAGAGTTATGATTTGCTTACGAGCCCGCAGTTAGAGGATGGTGGGAAGGTTGTCGAGTGGATGCGGATGACGGGGAAAGAGGGGTTTGCGCAGACGTGGGATGAGGGGGCGGAGGGGACGTTTGGGTTTGGGAGTGCGATTGCGGGGCGGGATTTTGGGGAGAGGAGGAAGAAGGGAAGTTGCAGTTGGAGTGGGTTGCCGGGTACTCATTGCGTAAGTGGGAAAGTGTTGCTTGAGCGGACAAGAGGATTTGCTGACCGTTGACAGTGGCTTGATAAAGAGAGCGGCGTTGGAGGACTGCTCACTACTCGCGTCCTGCCGCCGGGCGATTCCATGGTGACGGAGCTTTTGGTGGAAGTGGAAAAGTGCGTCTACAAGCACGAGGTCGACACCGTGCCAATCTCAGTCCCTGTATCCGTACCTGCCGTCGAGAGCGTTTCATGGGGATGCGGGTGGTCGACGGGTTGCTGATCCTCTAGTCTTCATTGTTCTAGCGTAAGGTTTGAGTTCAGATATAGGCTATTATCGCTGAATAAAGTAGATGTTATCCTCAGTTTCTTCGCTGTGAGCCTGTTTGAAAGCCCCCGCATCCTGTAACAAATCATTGGCTCATCAACCGAGAGCTGAACAGGTCGGCAATGTGCCACCGAATTCTCAGCTGAAATGCACAGTCGTACGAGATCCATATCAATAGACGTTGCCCACGGTGCAGAAGACCGAACAATTTTCGTCTAAAATACAAGACATCCCATCCCAACAGCCTCCCGGGGGCTCAAATTATGGACCATCTAGTTCTTTATGCCCCCAGTATTATGACCCCTCCTGGGTCGAAGTCTACAGTTTTGCAGGAAGTCACTCACAGACGATCGAACCCTCGAGTTCCATTGGAGGTCCCGGTAATACAATCAATGAAGCGATTGCAGCAAACTCCCGACCTGCACCGCTTGCAGATGCAAGTTCCCCCCCCAGCGCCACTTGCAACATCCAGTGGCCCGTCCTTGATGCCGATTAATCTTCGGGGAGGCTATGTTCGTGCCAAATCTTGGGTGGTCAATCATTGGCCACCTAGTGCAGGTTTTGCGCGTTCTCAAGCCGCACCCGTGTCAATTTCAACGACATCTGGTGCATCTCATGCACCGCACGTTGTTAAACAAACCTCTACAGCGACTGTCTCGGAAGAACAGAATGACGACCGTGAAAATATTGTCGCCCCGTACCAGAAAGATCCAGTCAATGCAAAGTTACAAGACAAGGAGGAACAGACCAATAACAACAGCAGTATCAACGTACATCCCGTCATCAACCCAACGCTTGGCCCAGCACCAACCAATGCTGAAAATACAGGCGAGAAGAGTGTGCCATTACCACCAACATTGGACGTCATCGAACCCTTTGGAGGACTCAAAAGCCCTGACCTGGACGCAGTCCTCATGAGGGAGTTTCCTGGAGCCATAGACAGGCCATCAAATGACAAAGCATACGACACTACGAAGCCAACTTGCTCACTTAACCTCGTATGCTATAGTAGAGGGTGTAAAATGAGTCAAATCAGCGTCACGACGCCTGCGCGTTTTGCATCAAAGCAGGAATTCAAAACGGAACTAGCGGCAAACGAAAAGCTGCTCGTCACGGATAAACAGCTTTTCCAAGAATTACAACGTCTATATATGAGCAAAATGTGCGGATTTTGGCGCCGATGGCTGTCGCTCAAAGCTCTAAAGAGACTACAACTACTCGAGGTCCGTCCCTTTCCAATCTAATTGCCATCTTCAGTGAGATGAGTTGCCTGAACTATTGACTCACAACGCAGCGCAGTACTCCCAGGAACAACGTTCAACACCCGTGCCCCTGTCCGAATACACCATGGTCGAGGTCCTGTACGCATACAATCACCACGACTCCTTCACGACCGAGACCGCATGGTAAGACTGGGTCTTTCGGCTGCGGCAGCCCTCGAAGCGGCATGCGCTAGAGTTTGTGGAAGGGTGGGATGGCGCGCGTATCGTGGTCGTGGGGTGGGGTCACTTCCTTGTATCGCGAGTACGACTGTGGAGATCATCATGTGCTTTGCAGGTTGGTACGTATGCATTCGTAACATTATCGACTAAGTTGACGTGGGTGTGGAGGGATGCTCAAACGGCGTTTACGGTTGCGACGTTCATCTTGACGGTTGCTACTGGTAAGTTGTTTGCCGGTTTGTTACAGGATAGAATAGAAAGCTAATTTGAGGCAGTATTACTGACGCTGTTGGCGGTAATCAGTGGCATCGACTCTCAATCCTTTAGGTATAGCGAACTGCTGTTGACAAATTAGTATTCTATAATTGCAAAATTGGAGAGAAGATTCTAGTTAGCTATTATTCCCGCAGCTAGTAGCGATTTTACCTCAACGCCACCTTTATTACCGTGCCTTCACTGATGACGTTACTGACATGTCAATCATAGATCCTTCGTTGTTTGGATGAGCTCTGTATAAGCACTAAAGCGGCATCATATTTCCATCTCGGTGCTCTCTATTCGCCACTTCTGTAAAGTCCCTAGAGAGAACTCTGTATAAGGATGAGGGCGGCTAAGGACGTCTTTCTGCAGCCTATAGCATCTAACCATTAATAAACCGCCTCTTCCCATCGACTTTCGGATTTGAGCGGAAACGCTAGGTCGTGGTCTAAAAAGGCTAACTCACGACACGAGACTTGCTTGCAGCCCTATCCTTTTTCTATCGTCGTTGTTGGCTGTTCTCATTGCAAAAGCCGTCGATGCAGACTTCTGAAGCACGGCATGTCCGGTTAAGACATTACCCTTGCTTGTATGCCGTTCGCTTAGACATGGCTCTCGATACGTTCACATCTCAACCAATCGTACCTCTACCCATGAGCAGCACTCCAGCGTCCCCCAACATCCAAGTCGATTCCAACCCCAACCAGTCTCCCAATCCAACCATCGCATCTCCCAGCCAAAATGGCCAACAACCCCCCCTTTCCCTCCGCCCAAGACACCCTCGCCCAAATAATCGCCGCCTTCCCCGCCCTAACCCAACACCTCTCCACCGCAATCCACAACCCCACCTCCGCCATCCTCACACCCACCGACGCCGCCACCACTTCGCACCTCACTACCCTCGCCACCCCCGGCGCCCCGCACCCCCTCCCCTCAGCCCTCACCTCCGCCCTCCAAATCCACACCCACCGCATGCAAACCTCGCACCCGCGCTTCTTCTCCTTCACTCCCTCTCCTGCCTCTCCCCTCTCCTGGCTCGCCGAAACCCTCACCTCGGCCTTTAACCCCTTTGCAAACTGCCTGCTCGAAGGCGCGGGCGTGACGCTCGTCGAACACACGCTCATCTCGTGGCTCGCGGGGAAAATCGGCTTCGACCCGCAGCGCGCAGGCGGCGTGTTTGTGTCTGGCGGGTCGGTCGCGAATCTGAGCGCGCTGGCCGTGGCGCGGGATCGGGGGTTGGGGGTCGGGGACGAGGGGAGGGGGGTTGCGTATGTGAGTGCGCAGACGCATTCGTCGGTTGCAAAGGCGTTGCGGATTTTGGGGCTTAGGGGCGAGGGGTGCGTGAGGGTTGTTGGGGTGGAGAAGGGCGGGTTTAGGATGGATGTTGGAGAGTTGGAGGGGGCGGTTAGGGAGGATAGGGGGAGGGGGAGGGTGCCGTTTGTGGTGGTTGCGAGTTGTGGGACGACGAATACGGGGGCGGTGGATTCGATCGGGGAGATTAAGAGCGTGTGTGAGAGGGAGGGGTTGTGGTTGCATGTGGATGCTGCGTATGGGGCTTCGGTGGCGCTTTCGGATGTCCATGGGCATTTGGTGGAGGAGTTGCGGTTTGCGGATAGTTTGTCGTGGGATGCGCACAAGTGGCTGTTTCAGACGTATGGCTGTGGGCTGGTGCTGGTCAAGGACAAGAAACACCTCCTGGATAGCTTTGCGACTGATGCGAGTTACCTCAGAGATGTGCTCGAGGAAGAGGCGGCGCCGAACTTTTGGAATTACGGAATCGAGCTTACCAGGCCGGCACGGGGGATGAAGCTGTGGTTTACGCTGCACGTACTTGGCGTGGAAGCGGTGGGAAAGATGATTGACCAGGGCTTTCTGCTGGCTGAGAGAGCGGAGCGAGAGTTGAGGACAAGAGATGATTGGGAGGTCATCAGTCCAGCGAGCCTGGCTATCTTCACATTTCGATTCAGACCGCCAGGAAAGGATGCCGAGGAGCTCGCGAGACTCAACGTCGCAGTCTCGAAGAAGCTCTTTGCGGAAAATGTCGCTGGAATCGTGACAACCGAGGTGCTTGGAAAGGTTTGTTTGAGAATCTGCTCAATCAACCCGTGGCTGGCCGAGGACGAAATGGCTGAAGTCATTGACAAGATGGACGAGCTTGCGCATCGTGTTCTGACGGAAAGAGACTTGACTTAGAATTTGAGAACCGTGAGCTTGCACTTTCAATATCTCAGCCCAGATCAAAAACTTGTTCCTGTCTTAAGAACGTCTAATCAGGGTATATATGAACATCTAGCTGCGTACGACGAACGATCGACGTATGAAAATCTCCCTCATGAAAACGTAAACGAATAGCAGTCCAGCTGGAAAAACTACCCCAAAAGAAAGAACGCGTAATGCAAGGCACTTTGACAGAGGCCAATCGTTCAGCAGGGGGGTATGCACAGCACTTTGATTTCATCCAATTACCCATTCGTGGCTTATGCATGGCACTTCAGCGTACATCATCAAGATCAATGCAAAAGCACCGTACACATACCATAATTCGGCCCATTTCAACCAGGCTTTAGCTTCTCAGCATGCGAAAGCTTTCTAGCGCACCTTGCCCTCGGGTTGGATCTGCAATCATCTCCTTCGTTCATCACCACACATCCTGCGATTTGACATGACCTACGATGGACTTGGCTCTCGTATCGAGAAGCCGAAAGTCCAGCGGAGCTACAAGTCGCAACAGACCTGCCTACGTCTCGCAGGACTATCAGTGGGATGAATTGCACGATATCTTTGTCATGTTGTGGCCAGGAATGGCACTGGCCGACTTGATGGCCGTGATGGAAGAGGACTACGGGTTTCGTGCAACGCAAGTCTCACTTGCAATTCACGCATCGCGTTTCTATCAACTAACACGACGCAAAGTAAGGACCAATACAAGAAGAAATTCAACGACTGGTACAAGAAAGGCCTGCTGCCCCCAAAGAAGCGAAGAAGAGGAGAGGAGGCATTAGAGAAACAATCAGGAGAATTGGAAGACGCCCATACCCCGAAGGGTGCAATCTTGGAATTGCAACATAGTTTGCCTACGCCCACTTTGACCCCAACTCAAGATAAGACTATGCCACTTACTGAACCTGGTCGATATTCCTCGTCTCTAGAACTTTTACAATCTTGCTGACGTATTCAGTGAACGAGATTGCGGCTCCATCGCATTTAGATACCTTGGCTCATGCCCAACATCAACTATCTCCGGATTCCAACATAGGTGAATATAATTTGCCTCATGCTTCAAGACTGGGAACAGCACCGCGGCAAAACAAGTTTCACCAGCTCCTCGGCGACTTATGGAACAACTACTTTGAGGCCGAGTTTGGCCATACAGACCTCGTCGAAGTTGGATTAGCCGTGCGCAACATGATCGAGTTCTTCGTCGAAGTCGCTGCCACAGATCCGACCCTTTCGACAGCGACCACACGTCCGCATGATCTCTATCTGTTGCGAAGAATTGGAATCCTAATTCACCATCGATATCCCAACATTGCGGATCTTTTGGGAAATCCGGATACCGCTGCAACATTCGATGAATTCGGATCGAGTGATTTGGAAGAGAAACTTGCCCCTATTTTTGTCAGTCTAGAGCGAGAATTGGGGAGGTCTTATCAAAGTTCACGAATTACCGTTTACTGCGTAAGTAGCTGCTTATGTGTCTACTTGTGCCAGATGGAAACATCACGCTGATTTTCTCTTCAGTGTCATTGCGGCGACGGACCATACAACTACGATATAAACACGGGATGTGCAATGACCGAGTGCACTGGCCACCATTTCTGTTCGGATTGCCCAAAAGAGCGACTATCGAGCATATGATACGATTTGGCACCCTAATATAAGGTATTTGTTTGATTGTTGTGAAGGTACTGTTGGTTGAATACATATCAGATGGAAGATGTATGGGCACGTGGTAAGACCCCCTATGCCCGGTGGTGTGTAATATAAGGTATACAGTACGCTAACTCAGGGGCTAAGTGGCGAATTAGGAAATTACTTTTCCTAGTGTATTGCTCATGTCTTGATACGCAGAAATCGAATGAACCGGATACTGAAATCACCCAATCACTACGCGCTCTCAACACAGCCTGGTCGTCAATCACCCGTCCCTTACTCCAACGTCATTGGTTCGCATAGTACGGATAATATTTAGATTCCATTGCCGTCGAAATAAGCCACGCCAAACCGCATTTCACCAAAGTCTCTCCGAGTCCTACGCATCCAATCCCTACGACACCCTCAATCTCACCTCTTCTCACTCATCTCCACACACCCCCTTCCCCAACCCAAAAGAAACGCACATTCACAAACAACACCTCACGCAATCGCAACGCAAACCCCCATACAATCCGCACCCCCCTTCTCCGGATCACACCCATCCCCAGGGACATCCACACACGTCAACCTCCCCTCGCACTCCGTCCCCGCAAACCCACCACATGGCGGCCCCTCAGGAATATCGCAAATCTGCACACAACATGTCAACACCAGCTCGGAAAAAAAATCTCAGCGAGTTCAACTAACCGAGGGAACGGGCTCAGGGCATTGTTTTCCCTGCGCGATCCAGGACTCGTAGCATTGCTGCGCTGCTGCGTTTTTGCACTCGCACTCGACTTCGAGACCAAGAGCGCAGATAGGTGGTTCACAGACGCAGGGTCGGGTATCTGGTGCGCTGTCTGCGATCGGGCTTGCGAGGGCGAGGGAGAGGAGAGCTGCGAGAGCGAGGAAGGTCTTCATGGTGATATCGAAAGTTTCTCGAAGAGTTGTACTCGGTGGAAGATGAAAAAGGAAGGTAACTAACGAACACACCGATGAGAAGAAAGATCCGAGTGCCATTTATAAAAATCTGCCATGCGTGCGTACTGCATGCCTCGGAAAGAACAGATCATCTGCCCGCCCGTTTCTCCCTTGCGAAGCCCAGTTTCCATATTCAAATGTATTTCCTCAGCCTCCCTCGTATGACGCTCAGCGAGATACGAAAAGCTTGGATTGATCCATGGATGCTGCGCACCAGCGTCTTATAAGGTACCCGGATATGTGCGTGCGTGCATACGAGAGTCACGCAAACACAAACCCCAGGTTTCGAAACATGTCAGAATGCCTCACCCGCGGACTCGGAGAGTAGGAATGAAAAGGAGCGGTTTCCATGTCCACCATACACACACACAGAAGTTAAAAAAAACAAGTTAACTCTAATAAGACGAGAAAAGGCCAAGTTTTCAAGAACCACGTAATCCCAAGAGAAATGTTTTCTTTTCCTTTCCCAAAATCCCCACGTGCTCAACGAAACGCGAGCAGGGGCCCCCATATGACCTGATTCAGTCCCATACTCCAATGTCAGCTAAAGGGAAAGATGAAACGGAACGCCTTAAACGCTCTCACGCCATTGTCATCATCATAATCATAATCATAATGACAGATATATATATAAGAAAATTCCTGGCCCCCTCGCGCCCATTTCCTCATTTTACACAATAAGCGGAGAGAGGAGTACGCGAAGCAAGATCACACGAACGTATCTCTTGTTCGGCACGGGGCGAATGTATATTATTAACACAGCGGCGAAAAGACTCCCTGCATAGAACCGGAAAAAAAAGCGTCCGAGGGTGAGAAACATTTCGCAAAATTTGGGTCGTAATTCGACACTTCTCTTCGTTGTATTTCGCAAGGGCTAGATTGCGAATATGATACAGATGCCGTCTTCACCACTTCAATACAACCAAAAACCAAATCAACGTCGGTCGATCCGTCACAACTTCGACCCCCCCTTCCCCCTCTCCAACGCCTCCGTCTTACTCTTGAAATTCTTAACCAGCTGCCTCACACCCAGATCGAACATGACATCCTCACTTCCACCCGGAATACGCACGCCCGGCGCCTCTCGATAGATGCCTATACCGCGCTCGTCAGTACACACGCTCACAGACAGACACCCAAGAAAAGAGATACTCACGCTCAACCAACTCCCCCTGCCCCGACCTCGTATACCCATTCCCCCCAAACAGCAACATGGCACACTGCGCGCACTCATTCAACACAACCCCACTCTGCGCTTTCACCATCGCCGTCAACCCGCCGAGCTCCATATCCGCAACCCCCTTCTCCAACATCGTCATCTGATACACAAACCCCTCGACCCACGCCCACTGACTCTCCATCATAGCCCCACACCTCGCGAGCCTCTGCCTCACGACCGGCTGCTCCACCAGCGCCTTCCCAAACGCCTCGCGCCGCAACACATACTCTCCCGCCGCAGCCAGCGCCACGCGCGCCTGCCGCGTCGCCCCAATCGCGATGGTCAGCCTCTCGTGGTTGAAATTCGTCATGATGTACCGCATCCCCATGCCCTCTTGCCCAATCAGATTCTCTCGCGGCACACGCACGTCATCGAGCTCGATGAACGTCGTGCCAGCCGAGACCTGCCCGCCGACTTTGAGCCGCCGCATACTAACTCCCGGGTATCCCTTGAGCGGCACCACGAGCATGGATAGGCCCGAGGGGCCGGGGCCGCCGGTGCGCACCGCCATACTGGACACGTCGGCCCAGATTCCGTTTGTGATCCATTTTTTCGTGCCGTTGACGATGTAGTGTGTGCCGTCGGGCGAGAGGGTCGCGGTGGTGCTGATGTTGGCTACGTCGGAGCCTGCATCTGGCTCCGTGATGGCGATGCAGGTGCGCTTGCGGCCGGTGAGGAGGTCGGGGAGGAAGCGGGACTGGAGCTGGGGGGAACCGTATTTGAGGAGAGGGGGGACGCCGAAGGCCATGCCGGTTGTGAGGGAGCCTGAGGGGCCGGCGAGGCCGGAGCGTGCCATCTGTGGGGGGGTTTAGTTGGGGGATGGGGAGGGAGGGAGGGAGGGGGGATGTTGGATACCTCGTCGCAGTAGATCATGGTGTGGATGTAGTCGAAGTCCTCGACTTTGAGCTCACCGAGAAGTTTGTGGATACCTAATTTCTTGAGCCATTCTACGGGCAGAGGGGCGGGCAGAGAGGGGAGCAGCATGCCGGCCTGCGCAAACTCGGAAAAGACATGTTCTGGCACAGTCTCTTCCGTGTCCCATTCGAGCGCCTTCTCAAGCAGATGATTGCTTATGAACTCTCTACACGCCTTTTGCCATTTCAGATGTGTGGGCTTGTAGTATGGCGACGGCAGGCCGGCGAGGTACGGCGGTTCCGAGAAGGGGATGATGGGTTGGGACGACATGACGGAGCGTGAAGATGGGGGGATGGAGCATGGAGAGCACACGGAGGTGCAATTGATAAAGACTACATGGCCGTGTTAAAGCTACACCCCATGGGGTTGATGAGGGGTGGTGGATGCCGGGGAAGCTGAGACGTCAAGATACCGAGGTTCGCCGGACCCTGGCAACCCAGTCCAGTCCGGCCGATGCTGTGTCGATTTGCCTTGCACAACATATTCTATTCTTATAATAATCTCCGTAGTAGTGCTCAAACTCAAGAGTAGTAGTTCACTACCTCGCTTAAAAACCACCTACCATTACATTTCCAATCTCCTTCAATCCCAACTTCATCCCACCCCATTTCCACCTTTCCACCTTTCACCACCCCAACCACCATCTCCCAACATCTCCATAAAACCTCTCTCCACTTCGCAAATACAAGCCCGCACCCAATCGATCCATCTCACAATCCACAGCCACCTCCAAACCCACCACCCTCGCTCCGCCCCGCGACTCAGCGCGGCTCGGCAATTCGAGTCAGCCTTCTTCACATGCACAACCTCTAAGAAGACTGGGCCCGCTGAGAACATTGCTTCTTACCTTAAAATCAAGTTAGGAAACTGGAGACTAGTTTATGGACTAACGATTTAAATTCTCCCAGTAGTGAGACACAGACACATGCCGTACCACTCTCCAATGTCTCTGATCTATGCAGATGCAGCCTACTCCTGCCCCCACGCCCCCTCACCCTCAACCCCCACGAACCTACATACACGCACACTCACTCAAACCACAATCCTCGTAACTTTGCCATGAAGCCATCAATTCATCTGTCGCATATCGCATTGCTCAGGAAAATCAAAATGCCTTTCCCATCCCATCTTTCCCATCCCATCTTTCCCATCCCATCTTTCCCATCCCACCCACACCGCTAACCCATGCCATGCAAATGTACAATTCCAAGAACCAATGCAGCTGTAAATGCAAATCAAACCCAAACAACCTCAGACAAGCGCCTCCCCTCCCTAGATCCAAAACACCAGGTAGGAAAAACCCCCACCACGCCACACGTTCCCAGGGTATCATATCCAATCCACAACGCGCTCACGCTCACAACTCCATATTCTCCTCGCTCGTGCTGTTATCGGGACTTGCTGAATACCACGCAAACGTCTCCTCAATATCGCGCGGATCCATGGTCCCCACAAACGCCCTCGTCACAAACGCAAACCACGTTTTATTCCTGCTCTTCCCGTGCTTCTTCTTCTTCTTCTTCTTCTTATGTTTCTTGCCCTTTTTGTTCTCCGCGTCCACATCCTCTTCTTCATCAAACGTATCCACATCCTCCCCCTCCTCTGCTCCCTCGGCCACCAGTACTTTCTTCTCCTCTTGCCCAATCCTGCGCGCAAGATCAACGTAGCTGCGCACCGTGAGATCCTTGAGCTTAAACACCTTGTCCCTACTTGTATCGTACTCGATCTCGAATTTGAATTTCTTGGGGTGTGGTTTGGGGCGGGGTTGTTTGCCTTGGTGTTTGTGGTGCTTGCCTTCTTTCCACTTGCCGGTTGCTGCGAGGTCTTGGTCGTCTTGCGAGAGCACCTCTTGGCTGGCGGATTTCATATGGCGCTCGAAGGCGGTGGGCGGCTCGACAAAGTCATTATTGATGTGTGTTAGGTTGGCGAACCATTGCGTGTAGCCGAGGAGTGTCAGGGACTGTGGCGAGTAGGCGGGGCCGGGGGGCGCGGATTTCGAGGGTGCTTTGGGGATCTTGAACTTGTACGTCTTGCGCTTCTTGAGCTGCCTTTCCTTCTTCTTTTTCTTTGCTGCTAATATCGCTGAAGTCGTATCGTCAAAGTCAGCGTCGTACAAGTAGTCGGGATCCTGCGGTACTGGTTCGGATGGCGCGGCCGGGCTTTCAATAATCATATCCTCGAGACCGGTAATGTTGTACTCAAAAACGCGGAGCGTGGGAAAGTAGTTGGGCACGACAGACGGCGAGACGTGGGAAATGCCGTAGCGAGAGGCATATTTGCCGCCAATGTCGTCGAGGAATTTTTTCTTGTCCCCTTGACCCTTTTTCTTCTTCGCAAAGAGATCAAATACCCACTGCAACATGGACCGCTCTTCATCCTCGTCCACGTCTTCCCATGCCGAGAGTTCCTTTGCACCGGTCGACGGCATTGGCAGTCTGGCCCAGGCGTCCCTCAGATCCAGCAAGTAGTCAGAGGCCGAAGCCACCGTGACCTCGCCATCTTCAAACATGCTCTCCCTGATATCCATGCCGTCGAAATCCATGGCGCCCATCCTGCCGTCCTTGGTCTCCTTCTTGAGGTCCTTGTAATCGTGCAGCATAAAGTGGTCAATGTTCATGTGGCCGAACAACTCGCCCACCAGAACGTCGCGATACTGCCGCAGCCACAGGGTGTACTTTTGCCAGCACGTCTCGTCCCAGCTGAGCTTGCTATTCGTCCGCGCAGGAGGCACGTGGCCCATCAGAATGGCCTTCATGCCGCGCTCTCGCATAATCTGGAGCTGGATGCGCAGCCATTCCATGTGCTCGTAGCCAGGCTCGTGCTTGTCGGCGCATCCGTCGACACCGGAGTTGGAATCGAAAAAGTACCTGACCAGTCAGCACATGTTCTTGCGCATGTTCTTACGATGAGAAAAGACTGTACTCACAGCGTGTTCAAACTAATGACGGCCAGCTTCCCTGGAATCACTTCGACATAGAACCACCCTCCCTGCTGAAACTGGTGCCTCTGCGCCTCAGGAATAAGACCCCGCCAAATCTTCAAATACTTTGTCGTCCATCGATTCGGGCCCTGCAGAAAAATGTTGTGCGGCAGAATGTCGTTGTTCCCAAACGTCGGCACGATGGGGATCTTGAAATCATTGGTCGGATCGCCATTCGTGTCATTCTCGCCCTTGCCAAAGACTTCGGCAAACTTGTGCACGACGAATTCATTCTGCTCAATGACCTGCCGCGGGGTGCGGGGCAGCTTCTCGTCGTTGTCGTGGCGCGCCGAGTCGCCCGTCCAGACGACAAAGTCGATGCTGTCCTTTAGCTTCTCGTTGATCCACGCAAAGGTGGCGTTGGCCAATGAGTAGGGCGTGTCGCAGGCGGAAGTCTCGGCTCCATAGATGCCGGCAGGGCCACGTTTGCGGTGGCAAGCGGCATTTTCTTTTGTGCTCGAGTATGTTTTGTAAAAGGGGTCTGGGTGTACGTCTGCAAAAAAAAAAAAACAGTCAGTAGGCAGCTCAGAAAGACCAGGTTCCACGAGCAGTACTCACCTGTGATGTGCAGAAAGCGGCCATGCAGGCGGCGGCCAGACGGGGTCGATTCCGCGGCTGGGAATGTGGTTCCTGCGCCAGTCTGCGGGGCGCCCCTGCAAGCGTCGAGGAGCAGGCAGAGCCCCAGAACGAGCGCTCCCCGGGCGTGCAACATGGCGGCGAGGTGGGTTTTGGAGGTGAAAACATGCGGCGGTGCGTGAGATATGTAGTCGATGGGTCCGAGTACCTAGATGGAGCACGAGTGAGGCAGGCGTGGGAGAGGCGCGACAGGGCGGTCGACAGGATTGCAGCAGGCAGGGCACGGGCAAGGGGTTGATCCCTGATTGGCCTTTGGCACACGTCACACCCACGGGCTGACTGCGGTGGGAGTGTGCGTGTTGGGAGGCCTCCGATGGCCGCAGCATCAGGCACTTTCTCGCGTGACCTCGGAACAAGCACGATGGAGCACCCCAACTCTGCACCGTGAGACAATATCCACCGTCTGATGACGCACCCTCGACCTGGGACCGTGGATCCACCGCAACCACTACGTCCACCTCGTCCACCTCGTCCACCACACTCGGGGCTTTGCTGATCAGTCACACGCGAGCGAATGAAATATTTACTTGCACATGTTGTTCGGTAGCCTAGCAACACTAGACACTAGCACTACTAAAAAGATGTCGAGGTGGTACTGTTGGCCAACCTCGTCCGTGGCTACGCATAAAGATGAATGCCCTGTCCATGCCATGCTATCGCGGACCGCAGAAATGCTCACGTCCCATGCCTCCGTGATATTTTGTCCTGTGAAACGCCCGGCAGAATAGACGCCACTCTGGCTCCATCAGCCGCCTATGCTGAAAAGAAGAAAGAACAAGGACGGCCGCCTGTCCTACACGAGCATCCAACGCCGTGCTATGCCTAAAGAAATGTCAGAAGCCCTCCAACGCCCATGCATGCGTCGTATGTCCGCCTCTTCAAGCCCCATTGGTCTGGCTCGTCGACTTTCCCTCGCCCGTCGCCTGCTGAGCCTTCATCTCAGATGCCAACATCTTGCTGTACATGCCTTGCAGCTGTGACACGCTCACGTTCGGGTTCGGCCAGTAGTTGGTCACAGTGTGTTGCCTGGTCAAGTTAGCATGGCTCGTCATACATGGTCCCAACTACTCACCAAAGGCGGTTCTCCAGCTCGGCATTGTCCCGAGTCTCGGCACGGATGAAGTTGCCCACGGCGATGAGCTCCACCTTCAACCTCTTGATCATGACGTCCTTGACAGCAAAGTTCTTCGGCGTCGTCTGCTTGAGTCGCGTCAAGTTGTCCCGGACAGGCCGCATGCGACGCTCAGCATACGCCTGCTGCTCCGGTCGCTTCTCCGTCTTGCTCACCTCCGTCTTTCGAGCCTCCGTCTTGTGCGAGCCAGCATCTACACTTCGCTTGTGACTATGGTGGCTGTGCTTGTGACGGTTCTTGTCCTGGTCCTTCTCCCGGTGTCGAACCTTTTCAGTGTCGGCGCTGATCTTGCGTCGAATCTCGGGTGTGTTGGTCCGGTCTGGGATGTGCGAACGACGGTCGGCGCTCGAGCGATCGTTTCGCTCATAGTCCTTGCGGTGAGAATCCGAGGAGCGATGCTGGTCGCTGTGCCGAGCGCGGTGGTCGGGCGTGCCGTTGTGCTGGCGGCTGTCGGGGCGGCTCTCTGAATGGCGCGTCTCGCTGTTGCTGTGCGTGCGGTGCAACGGCTTCTCAGAGTCGCGAGATGCAACCTTTCGTGCCTGCGTCGACGGAGCGGGGCTGGCCGAGACGCTCACGCCCTTTTCCATTCGACGCGCTCCACCGAGGTGATTCTTCTTGTTGTTGCGGTGGTGGTTTTCGATGAGTCGTTTGGCATTGGGGTCGACACCAGTCTTCTCCTTCAGAACTGTGAGCAGGTAGTTGGCTCGACGGACGAGATGCACAGCGCCTGGAGATTTGGCATTCTTCTCATCTCCCTTGCTGCGCTCTTCCTTCTTGTCGACGCGATGTTCCTCGAGGAAGAACTTCTCCGTCAGACCAAGGTCAGGGTCGTCACGAATACTAACCCACGCGCCGTACCCATGACGGCGGATGCCGACGCAGAGCATGCCGTCTTCGCGAGCCCCCCAAGGACATGTGTAGCTGGCCGGCTTGATGGCGTCGGGAACTCGGAAATTCTTGAAGTCGCTAGCGGCTTCGGTGGCCTCTTTCAAGACGCGCATCTCCACCGGACGGTCCATAATCGTCTCAGCGTTGACACGTTTGACGCCGTTGAAGTCGAAGAGGACTGCTTTCTTGTCCTTCTTTGTGAGGCTGCGGTTGGCCTCATTTTCCAACGACTTCAGCCGGTCTCGATCCTTCTTCACCAGATCGCTGCTAATGGCAATGACCTGTCCCAAGGTGGTCTTGATAATGTCTGCATCACGCCCGGTGAGCTTGGCGTCTCGTGCCATCTCCTCCCCGCGCTCTTCGAGCGACCCGTAGCGTTCATACGCCTTGATAAGATTTCGGATTTCCTTGGTGCTGAGCGGTCGCTTGGGGTCTGCGTTGACGTCCGAATCATTGTCGTCGTCATCGTCGTCTTGGACTGTGGCGTTGACTTCACGCGCTCGCTTCTTTGCTGCTCGCTGCTCGCGCTCACTGGCAGCAGCAGCCTTGCGTTTTCGCGGCGCACTCTCCTCGAGCAGCTTGCGGGTCTCTTCTTCCTCTTTGCGTTGCTTAATCTCAGCCTTGACCACGTCGAGCTCGTCCTTGGGGATGATGTCGTCCCACTCGAGATCAATCTTTACATCAGTGTATTCAAAGTTCTTCAAAAACTCCTCACCACCATCAGAGGTCAGACCGGCTGCTTGCTCGGTCTTGTGTTCCTCGGCGTTCTCGAGAACCGCGTCAATGTCGAGCTCCTCGAGCTTCTTCTGATTACCAGACTGCTCAAACATCTTCTGACCGCGGCGCTTGAGGATTTGGTTGATGTCGTCGGCCGAGTTTGGCTCGCCCGTTGCACGGTTCAGCTTGTCATTCATCTCTTTTTGTTGGCGATCGGTGATGCCACGCTGGATGGTGATAAACTCAAGCATGCGCTTATTGCGAGCTCGCTCGAGAATTTCCTCCTCAATGGTGTCCTTGGAGACTAGACGATAGACGCTGACAGGCTTTTGCTGGCCGATACGGTGGGCTCGAGCCATGGCCTGCAAATCCGCCTGAGGGTTCCAATCAGAGTCGAAAAGGACAACAGTATCAGCCGTCATAAGATTGATACCAAGGCCGCCGGCTCGAGTAGACAGGAGAAAGCAATAGTCCTCGCTACCAGGAGCGTTGAAGTGGTCAATGGCAACCTTTCGATCAGCAGCTGGAACGGTTCCGTCGAGGCGCTGGAACGGGTAGTTTCGCAGCTTCATGTAGTCGGTGAGAATGTCCAACAAATGCACCATCTGGCTGAAGATGAGAACACGGTGTCCGTCCGCCTTGAGCTTTGCAAGGAGTCGATCCAGCAGCATCATCTTCCCGCTCGTCGTGATCAGCGCCTTGAGCTTCTCGTCCTTGGTAGAGTCGTCCCTGATGTACTTGGCTTCGGCGTTGGGAAACATCAGCGCGTGGTTGCTAGCTTTCTTAAGCTCCATGACAATGTTCAACAGAGACTGCTTCTGGCCGTTGCCACCCTCGTTCAAAGCCTCATAATTCCTCGTGAGGATGTTCTTGTAATACTCCAGCTGGATATCGGACAATTCCACGCGCAAAATCTTCTCAGACTTGGGCGGGAGGTCGTTTTCGACCTTCTCCTTTGTGCGCCGGATCATATACGGCTCAATGGCCTTGCTGAGTTCGTCAAGTTTTCGGCTGGCATCTTCGGAGCCCAGGTCAAAATTCTCATCCACAGTAATCTTGCCAGGCATGAGGAAATCCATCAGGGCCGAAAGCTCGCCAAGCGTGTTCTGGATTGGGGTGCCAGTGATGAGAAGGCGGCTGGGAGCACTGAATGACATCAGCCTCTCGTAGAGTTGGGACTCTCGATTCTTTAGACGATGAGCCTCGTCAACCGCGAGGAACTGCCACTTTAGCTGCGAAAGGAACTGCCAGTCGGCAAGGACATATTCGTATGTCGTCATGAGGACGTTGAATTTGACCCTGCTCACGTTGCCATTATCCAATAGTTCGTAGTCGCGTATAGTACGGCGGGCCTCTTCGCGACCAGTGTAGATGACGTAGTTGAGATCCGGTGTCCAGTTGTTGAACGTGTCGGCCCAGGCAGGCATTGTTGATAGAGGGACAACGCAGATAAAGGGTCCGTCTTGACGCCGGTCATGTCGAAGCCAGTTCATAAAGGCCACCGTCTGAACGGTTTTACCGAGACCCATCTCGTCGGCCAGAATGACATTGTTGCCACGACACCAGTTGTGAGCCAGAAAGTTGACGCCCTGCAACTGAAAGGACCGGAGCTGTCCATGTTTTATGTAGTCTGGCTGGGTCTCAATCGGGACGAACCTGCGGCGAGACTTTAGGTTGGATTCGGTGCGGTCGGATGACGGCAGTCGGCTGGTTCGGTCGAGAAATCGATCAATCTCAGTCTGCGACAGCTCGCTCACCAGGGTATCGGTCTCCCAAGTGCACCAGTCATAAGTCAGACCTTTCCCTGCACATTGTTAGTCATCTCAAAAGGGGCAAGGGCGAATGGGTGAGCGTACATTTGACAAAATACTCAAGCCCCTCTTCGCCATCGCGGCTGCCAATGACACGCTCGACGATGTGAAAGTCTCGCTGGCTCTCGCGGTCTGCTTCGCGCTGGACCATGTGCTGTTCAAAAGCTTCAGGATCTTCTTTCCGCTGGATCTGGTGCCAAAGGTCCTTCTCAACCTCTTTTCGGAAGTAGTTCTCGAGTCGCTTCGAGCCTTTGTAACTAGAGGCCGTCTCGTATTCCTCCCAGGTGGAATGATAGTGGGCCTTGTCTTGCCATTTGATCTACATTTGTCAGTGGGCGTGCTGAGATTAGGGTGAAGGAAGTAACATACGAGGTACTCAAAGTCGCTCTTGATGGCGTCGCTGGGGTCAACGTCTACACTCTTTGTTAGGCAATTCATCGCGGCGATAACTCGCAGTGCCGTACCTTGGCCGTCTTTGAGTCGGTGGTCCAAGACCTTGTCAATGGCGGGGCCAGTGTCTTCCAACATGCTGTAGTTGTTCGGCGTCATTTCTTCCACGCCATCCTCGAAAATGTCCTCCTCGTCTTCATTGTACGAGCTGACTTGCTTCGTCCGGCGGGACGAGAAGCGGACTTCGTTGGAGGGGGGTGCGAGGCCTGCGGCAACCTGCTGCTGACGTTGCCTCTGCTTCTTGGTGAGAAGATTTCGGCGCGGTCCGACGTAGCCGTCCGAGTCCGACTCGGTTGCAGACTGCAGTACGGGGGTTGGTTGGTTCGAGGCTGCATGAGCTGGTTAGCTTTGGTCATGGGAGGATTCGTGCGAGCGAGGCCATACTTTTGCGAGAGGCCGTTCGCTGGCGCTTGCGGGGCTGCTCTGAGGCAGAAGAAGCATCTTCGTCATCGCTATCGACCTGTCTCATGGTGAGTAAAGGGTAGAAGCTTGGATGGGGGTGCCGTACGATTCGTCGCGTGGGTCGGGCACGTCCCTAGGTGACTGTTAGCAGTGCAGGCACACCAGGCTGGAGACTACGTACGCTTCGTCGCAGGCCGTAGAGCTCCGGATTCTGGGCCATGAAATCGTCATCATCCACGCTCGCCTTGCGTTTCAGGCCCCTTCGGGACCCTTGTGACGATGAGCTCTGGTGTCGGCTGGTCGCGTCGCGTGCGGGCGGCGGAGTCTCCGAGTCGTAGTCTCCATCCGGCTCGCCCTCGGCATCCACATCATCAGAAGACTCCTCCGCGATGATCATTTCGTCATCTTCATCGTCGACCTCTCCGGGAGCATCTTCATCTGACGAGTGGTCCTCGGCGATGGCATCTTTGACGTCGGACAATTCGCTGTCGCTGTGGGTGGAAAAGGCGGTGCTTCCGTTGAGAGTGACTGCGGGCGGCGAAGCATGGCCGTTTGTGAGTGGTATAGGGTTCGTATGGCCCGGAGGAGAGGGCATCTCGATGGACGCGGCTGGGATTGATGGTCAGCACAGTGTTCTCGCAGCGCACAGCTGGGGCAGTTGAGAGCAGGTGCGCTGGATAGAGCGAAACCAGGCGACCCAAACGAAACAGAAAGCGACCAAAAACAACAAGAATGTCGCGAGATATGTTGGTTTGATGGAAGGGGCCTGTTCTTGATGACGGCGGACGAGGCGCGGTTTGAGCGGTTATGACGGCCAATGGGCAGCGGAGGGACCGAGAAGGGTGACAACGGGTGGAGAAAGATTGAGAGCAGACTCGAAATGTTTTTCTAGAGGTGTATAGGCGTGCTCGAGATGTAATGGGGCGATGTGGAGATGGATACAGAGACGTTTGGAACGACGGCTGCAGGGCGCTGACGGCGGGTTTGGTGCGCAGAAAGGGGGTAATTCAGAAGGAAAAGGACATGTACTTACAGTCCATGGTGTAGATACCCTCAGATCGGGGAGCGGGGTTCGTGGTGTGTCGCGGGTGTGGTGGGTGGGTGTGTGAGCGTGGGTGTCGAGGCTCCGAGATTGGAAGCAGCGGGCTAAGTCACGCTCCGCCAAGAGATCGGCTCGCTTGTCGGGCCAATCACGGCGTGCGGAGTTTGGCTGATGGAATGTTCACCGCGAGCTTCGTCACCAAGTGTTCCTGCCGTGAAAGCTGTGATGGTTGGGCCGCTCTCTGAGTTTGTGTCGACGTTGAAAAACAGCGAGGCACGTTTATTAAATATTATCTAGCCGACTTATCTGTAGAGAGCCGCTACCACGGTTTCCTCGTCACAACCTGCCCAGTACCGCTCACTCCCACAGACGCTAACCCCGCCGACGTGAAAGTTCGAAGATTCACTCACTCAACCCCGCCCACAGACACCAGCAACCATGGCGGACAAGCTGACCCGGTATGTTATTCCAACTATGCGACCGAGTGCATCTATTCATTGACCCTTTCTAGTATTGCGATAGTCAACTCTGACAAGGTGCCTGCCCCGCCACCCCTCCTCCGCCAAACTGTGCGAAGCTAATTGGTAATTTTTGGTCTGCAGTGCAAGCCAAAGGTGGGAAAGCACCCCTGAATTCATTTCTCCCTCCTAACTTGCCCAGAAATGCCGACAAGAATGCAAAAAGTCGTGTCCCGTCGTTCGCACGGGCAAGCTGTGCATCGAAGTCACCTCCGACTCGAAGATTGCCTTCATCTCCGAACGCCTCTGCATAGGATGCGGCATCTGCCCGAAAAAGTGCCCCTTTGACGCCATCAACATCATCAACTTGCCCACGAACCTCGAGACGCAAGTCACTCATCGATACTCGGCCAACAGCTTCAAGTTGCATAGGCTGCCCATGCCACGTCCTGGGCAGGTCCTTGGTCTGGTCGGCACCAACGGTATCGGCAAGAGCACGGCGTTGAAGATACTCAGCGGGAAACTCAAGCCGAACTTGGGACGCTATGACAACCCGCCTGACTGGGAGGAGATTTTGAAATATTTCCGCGGCTCTGAGCTTCAGAGTGAGTGGTCTGGTCTGACACAAGATTGGGAGGACTGACGCTGGCAGACTACTTTACCAAGGTCTTGGAGGATAACCTCAAGGCCGTTGTCAAGCCCCAGTATGTAGACCAGATCCCAAAGGCTATCAAAGCAGCAGACAAGGCCGTTGGCACCTTGATCAAGAGCCGCTCACAGATGGAGAACCTCGATGAGATTATGGATGTGTTGGGTAAGACACTCTAGTCTTTTCGAAGCTCTCCTCTAACGCTTCAGAACTGCGACACGTTAGCGACCGAGATGTAACGCTGCTCTCCGGTGGTGAGCTGCAGCGCTTCGCCATCGGCACCGTCTGCGTTCAGAAAGCCGATGTGGTGAGTCACATAAACAATCCACCTTGTCCACGCACTGACCGTTTCAGTACATGTTTGACGAGCCCTCGTAAGAATTGCCACAACAGGCTATTGTAACTTGCTAATTCCACAGCTCCTTCCTTGATGTTAAGCAGCGTCTCGCCGCGGGGCGTATGATCCGCAGCCTGCTCCGCCCTGACGACTATGTCATCGTCGTCGAGCACGACTTGTCGGTCTTGGATTACCTCTCCGACTTCATCTGCGTACTCTACGGAAAGCCCGCCGTCTACGGTGTCGTCACCCTCCCCGCCTCTGTGCGCGAGGGAATCAACATCTTCCTCGATGGCAATATCCCCACAGAAAACTTGCGCTTCCGAGAGGAGTCCCTCCAGTTCCGCATCGGCGAGGCCGGTGAGGAATACATCGTCGACAAGTCACGTGGCTACACATACCCCAAGATGGAGAAGACCTTGGGCGACTTCCACCTCACCATTGAGGAAGGTTCCTTTACAGACTCTGAAATCCTAGTCATGATGGGTGAAAACGGCACTGGCAAGACTACATTCTGCAAGATGCTCGCCGGTGCGGAGAAGCCTGATGGCGGTAAGAAGATTCCGCCGATGAACATTTCCATGAAGCCGCAGAAGATTACGCCCAAATTCCAAGGCACTGTCCGCCAGCTGTTCTTCAAGAAGATCAAGGCTGCCTTCCTGAACCCGCAGTTCCAGACCGACGTCTACAAGCCACTCAAGATGGACGACTTTATCGACCAAGAGGTCCAGAACCTCTCCGGCGGAGAATTGCAACGCGTGGCCATTGTCCTCGCTCTCGGCGTCCCCGCCGACATCTACCTCATCGACGAGCCCAGCGCGTACCTCGACTCCGAGCAGCGCATCGTCGCCGCGCGCGTCATCAAGCGCTTCATCATGCACTCGAAGAAGACCGCCTTCGTCGTCGAGCACGACTTCATCATGGCCACGTACCTCGCCGACCGCGTCATCGTCTTCGACGGCCAGCCCGGCGTCGACTCGCGCGCCAACACCCCCGAATCCCTCCTCACAGGCTGCAACCGCTTCCTCAAGAACCTCGACGTCACGTTCCGCCGCGACCCGACGTCGTACCGGCCCCGCATCAACAAGGACAGGTCCCAGCTCGACCAGGAGCAAAAGGCGAATGGGAACTACTTCTTCTTGGAAGACGATAGTTGAGGTTGTGTTTGAGCGAAGGGAATCTCCTCGCCCCCAGCGCCGCCTGTATGGGCATGGGAATGGGAATGGCGGGACGAAAGCTGGGAATAAGAAGAAGGGGATAAGGCGCAGGTCGGTGAGCTTGCTCGAGGACGAGGGCGAGGATGAGGATGAGGATGAGGATGGCGAGCTGGAGACGGCGGTCGACCTCCTGTGCCGCTCGATGCGTTCGCTGGGCGATGAGGGAGAGTGGCATGGGCCAAGCTAGGGGGCCGTCGTGGACATAGACATTTGCGGTGACGCGACCAAAAGATAACTACATTAACGTATGTGTGTAGCTAGTTAGGCCAGTGTGGCATTTGTAGTGTAGATGGCACTTTGGTGTCTGTCGATGGAATACACTAATGTTCTTTCTCGCGTATGCAACATGTGAACGTGTCAATATGCTGTGTTTGAATGTGCAGTGGGTACATTACGTGATTGATCAGTGATGAACATTAGGAAAACCAATACCTCTCTGTAAGTCGAGGTGCAAATGAACTAGTTTCCAATAGCGGGGAGGCCAGACAAGATGGGAGTGATTAGAAACACCACTTTTTGAATGGGCACGACATCGAACACATGATAATATGCTTTTCCTTGCAGCATGTATCCTTCATATACCTCTCCTTTGGTCATTTGAAGCGCGGGATGATCTACCAGCTCTTTAGATTCGAGTGTGTATATCGACATGGAGTTTGAGGCGAGCATTTGTGAGACTGGAATCTCAGCACTCGACGCCGTATCTTCGTAACGTGCTCTTTGCGGCTGTGATTTTCATGCCGATTCTGCGATGACGGGTTAGCATGTGCTCAGCCTAAACATGAGGTTCTGCCGCCTAGTCTTCTCCCCGGTGCTAGAGATTGCAGTACACCGTCCTCTCCCCGTCGTATACAGAAAAAGAAAAGCGTATCCAAACATACCTAGCATCCAAATCATACGCCTCCCACCTCGCCACCTCCTCCAACCACACCCTACACTCCTCCAACATCTCCCCCCGCTCCTCCGGCCTCCCCTCCGCATCCGCCTCCCTCCACACATTCGCAGCCATCTCATACCTTGCACACGGCGCCGTCCACGAGTCCCTCAAATGCCCCTTAAACAGCCCCCTCTCATGCGCCAGAATCTCCCTCCTCAACACCTCCTTCGCTTCCGCCGTACACCCCTTACTCCTCAACGCCGCCGCCCGCAGTAGCGCCAACACGCCCTTCTCATCCAGCCCCTCTTTCGCCCACACCTCGCTATTGTGCGCGCTCTCCGACCACGCGAGATTCGCAAGCGAGACATCCAGGTGCTCGTCGCGCATGCGCTTGTACCCGTTCCAGAAATATATGATTTCCTCAATGGGGCTGACGCCGATGGCTTCGATGAGCGGGCACCCCCAGTCCCGCGCGCGGGCTTCCCATTTCGAGATCTTGCGGTTCACAAAGACGTCAAAGGGGCCGGGCTTGGCCATGAATTTGCGCTTGCCAGAGTTGGGGGCCACTTTTGCGAAGAGGGCGGTGGCGAGCGCGGCTTGTTTGTCTGCCTCGGTGGTGTTGGGCGGAGAGGAGGATTTTGCGTGGCGGTACAGCTCGACGTGCGCGCAGGCGGCGATGTAGTAGTAGAGGCCGTGCGACCAGTTGTTCATGGTGACGCATTTTTGGAAGGCGGCGCTGGTGCCGGCGTAGTCGTGGAGGTACATTGTGTTGAGGCTGCGCTCGAACCAGCGCAGGGCTTCGAGTTGCTTGAGGGGGGATTCGGAGGAGTTGGCCATGAAGTCTACGGATTTTTCGAGCTGTTTGTCGGAGGCGTAGATGCGGGCTTCTTCTAGGAGCCAGAGGTGGCTCTTTGGATAGCGCTTGCGCATCTCGGCTAGCAGCACTCTGCATCGGTCTTTGGGATAGCTGCCTGGGCCGGTTCGGGGGAGAATATCGCAAAAGCCTGTGATTCCGTTGTAGTATCCAAAGAGGACGAGGCCGGCCATGGCACCGTGGATGTTGTGGAATTTGGTGGCCTGCCAGAGCATCGAGATGCCGCGCTCGCGATCACCTTTGAAGCCGACGATTTTGAGGAGCGTCGCAAAGGCCGGGGGCACAATGGAAATGATGAGCATGAGGATGCCAAAGCAGAAGTTTGAGCCTGAAATGATGAAGACGTCGACCGGATGGTCGCCAAAGAGAGCCGGGTCTCCGCCTTGCTGGATAGTGTCTGACAGCGTAAGCTTCTCAAAGTCTTCGACGGGAGTTGGTGGTGACGATTTTGTCTTGGTCTCGGTGGGTAGGTCCGGTGCTGAACTGGATTTGATATGTGTATCTCTCCTGGCGGTATCGAGGTTTACAACTTCGCCCTTTTCCGCTTCAACACCTATATGACCCATGTATTCTTGCGGTGTCTCGACCTCCGCGTGCTCTTCATCTGCATCTACAAAGTCGAAATCGTCGTCATCGTCTTCTGTGTCCTTGCTCTTGCTCTCTTTCTCCTTCTCTTCCTCTCGTATTGGATCTGGTACTACCTGTGTTGTAGTCTCTGGTGTAATTCGCTTGTTCGCCGCAATCGCACTCCCAGACATCCTCGATCCCGGCCTACTTGAAGTGTCCGATCCTGTGGAATTCACCGAGCTAGAACTTCTCTCTCTCAAATACTTCTTCTCGGCGTCCATGATGCCCTCTAGAGTCAGATATGCCTTTCTTAGCTTGTAAAAGCTCTTAATGGCCTCTGTCAAGCTCTCGTTCAGCACTCCCACAATCGCACTCATGAGCTGGGCCTCGGCAAGACAGACTCCGTACTCTGTCCCAGGTGGATATATCGGCGATTGGTAGGCAGAAGTATCTCGATGTGCTCGCCGCTGATGTTCGTATGCCGCGTTCTCTGCATCTGACAGAGTCTCGGACGCTAGTTACTCTCTTAGCTCCCTTGCCATATCCGCGTAGAGTTCTGCATACCCTCACGCATAACCTCCTGCTCGAATCCTAGCGTTGCGCGCATAAAGATCACTACTCCCTTTCCCAACTGCAGTTATGTAAGCCTACAAGAGCTCTTACGAGGATCCCTCCCGCGGTATCCGGCGATTGCGCACCAGGTGAAAGGGCGAGCTGCCCTTGCTGAGATGTTCTTCTGCGGCGCCGACATCATCATTCATAATGTGTGATACGGCTGTGCTCGCGTGACATCAGTCGTCTGTATGGCAGGGATTTGGGGTGAGGTGGGGGGTCGTACAGGCCATAGCATCTTCGACTGTTGACTATTGTTAGCTGTGGCAGGCGGGAATAATCTAAGGAGGTGCATGTACTCTGTGCTAACTCATCTAGAGCGTTCAGACTCCTGGTCTGTCCTCTGTGCCTCCCGCCCCCAAAACCTATAGCTTTGAGCATCCTGTGTAGCCGGACTCTGGAGTGTGGGACACAATTCGCGAGCTGGAGGAACAATCGAAGTAAACAGAGAGCGGGAGGAAGACTAAATCTACCAAGCACCACGTAGGTGGAAGAAACTCGAGTACAACAGCAGCGCGGAGCCGGAATTCCGCGCGGACACCATGCTTACTCTGGCTCGCTCGGTCGAATCCCAAGGGTACGACGTCACCCAGATGCGGGCTGAAGCGTTACGTAGTCCGACGCATCCAGCTCGCAACAGTGACCAAAAGTGGACATATCTCACCGGAAGCACATTACATGAGTTCTCCGTTCTATCTCAATCACATGTAACATCCCACCATGCAAATTGACTTTGCCATGTTGCGACCTTGGAAGTAAAGCCCCCGCACGTGACCATCCCGCCGTGGCCCCGCCAAGATCGGCCATTCAGATCCACCCGCCGACCCGCCCCAGCTTAGCTCACCACGCCTTTGGAGCCGCATCCCATCCACCAGCAAGCAACATCCACCCCACCCACTCACCATAAACACCCTGACCATCCCACCCCAACCCCATACATCCCCTCGAGAAACAACATCCACAATGTCCGGCGCCTCCGCCCCCTCCAAACCCGCAGCCTCATCCTCCGACCCCAAAAAGCCCGACACACAACAGCAAGAAGAAGCCGACAAAAAGCCCACCGCACCACTAGAAGAAGACGACGAGTTTGAGGATTTTCCTATCGAAGGTATACAGCTCTCCTACCAGCCTCTCTTCTCCCCTTCTTTTCCTTTCCCCCACCCAGTTACCCACCATCTCCCGATCGTGAAGCACGCAAGAAATCATGCTAACCATACCCATGCGTACAGACTGGCAAGAAGAAGACACCCAACTCCCCGGCAACAACTCTCACCTATGGGAAGAGAGTTGGGACGACGATGACGCGAACGACGATTTTGCAGTGCAGTTGAAGTAAGTTCACACACACACACACACACACACACACACTCGCACATCGTGTAGATGTGCTATGGGAGATGAAGCGGGCTAATATGGATCGCAGGGAGGAGCTGAAGAAGTTGGGGCAGAAATGAGGGGGATTGAAGGATGACGAGGACGATGACTGCTGGAGGTTATAATGGGGATATTACTTCGAGGCAGCAGCATGGCATTCCGCGGGCACGGGCTAGGCGCTCTTCACGCGGCACTACACAATAGATGAGAGCATGGCATGGAGTCAGTCGGTCGGTCGGTCAGGACAAGCCATGTTCATTCTATCCGCAAAGAAGATATCATACCAGTCCTCCACGACCCCACCAGCCGACTAATAGCATACATTCACAATCTCGAAGCTAAACCTTCACCCCACACTTTTAAGCCTTGTACATCTTTCATCACATACGTGAACAAGGAGTCTACTTACTCGACAGCGCCGCCACGCCGGGCAACTCCTTGCCCTCCAGCAACTCCAGCGACGCGCCCCCGCCCGTCGAAACATGGCTCAGTTTGTCCTCTACGCCGTACTTGGCCGCCACCGTCGCAGTATCGCCGCCGCCGATGATGACAATCTTGCCCCCCTGTGCCGCCGCCACAGCCGCATCCATCGTCTTCTTCGTCCCGTTCGCAAACGCTTCAAACTCAAATACTCCCGGCGGCCCGTTCCACAGAATCGTCTTGGAATCGTCAATGGTCTGCTTGTACAGCTCAATCGACTTCTCGCCGCAATCGAGTCCCATCCAGCCATCGGGGATGCCGTCTTCGTCGGTAGCATACCCCGTCTTTGCGTCCTTGGCGAAGTTGTCGGCTGTGATGTAATCCACCGGCAGCACGATTTTGACATTGTGAGACTTGGCTTTTTCGACCAGGTCCTTGACTGTCTTGCTGCCGGCCTCGTCGAACAGGCTGTTGCCGATCTTGACGCCTTCGAGTGTCTTCTTAAAGGTAAAGGCCATGCCGCCGCAGATGATGAGCGTGTTGACCTTGTCGAGCAGGTTGTCGATGAGCTGGATCTTGTCTGAGACTTTGGCGCCGCCGAGGATGGCGAGGAAGGGGCGCGCTGGGTTCTCGAGTGCCTTGGCAAAGTACTCGAGCTCCTTTTTGACGAGGAAGCCAGATGCTTTTTGCGGGAGATCCACGCCGACCATGGAGCTGTGGGCGCGGTGGGCGGTGCCAAAGGCGTCGTCTGCGGCACGTTAGCTGCAATTCACCGTGCATGTGCATGACATACTGATGTAAATGTCTCCCAGGGCAGTCAGTCCCTTCCTGAACTCGTCCACAGCCGCCTTGTCCGCCTTGACCTTCTTGCCGTCCGCATCCTTGGAGCTGCCCTCCTCCTCGGCATGGAACCGCAGGTTCTCGAGCAAGATGACCTGTCCGCCCTCGGCCTTGTTGACCACATCCTCCGTCTCCTTTCCCACGCAGTCCTCTGCAAAAACCACCTTGCTCCCTAGCAGCTTCTCCAGCTCGGGAACAACCGGCTTGAGGCTGTACTTCGGGTTCGCCTTGCCATCCGGACGCCCGAGGTGCGACATTAGGATAACCGCCTTGGCGCCATGCTCGACGGCGTACTTGATGGTGGGGAGAGCTCCGACAATGCGTTGGTTGTTGGTAATGTTCTTGTCGGCATCGAGGGGGACATTAAAGTCGACCTTGGAAGGTTAGATGCGTGGGAATGGCCACGGGGCGGAGTGGAGGAGACGTACTCGGATGAGGACGCGCTTGTCTTTGACTTCGACGTCGGATATGGAGAGTTTGTTGGAGAGGGACATTGTAGCTGGTGGTCTGAGGAACGGGGTTGTCGGATCAGTTGAGGCACACGGTCAAGCTCTATAGTTTGAGCCGAGTTGTAATAATGGCGGAGGATTGAAGTCTGCAGGGAATTGGGGGGAAATATAAGCAACTCACGTAGAGACTGTCCAGGAAAGCGCGTTGTTATGGCGTGGGAGGTGTTGAGGGATTGTTGAATCGGCCGCCGATGTCATGGATGGCGGGGCGGCTGCAGGTGGGGTAAGGCCGCGGACTGACTGTTCCCTTGCACCACCTTATCGAAATTTTGCGGAAAAGCAAACACGCTGTGACGGAAGCGGTTCACGGGTGCGTCGCCTGTAAAAAGTATGTGTCGTCTATTGCTTGTCTGAATGTCTCTTGGTCTTGCCCAGTCCCGCGGCTGAAAGCACTTTACTTTCTCCCTCACCTGACCATTGATAGAAGCTTCACATTCTAGGTATTGATATTGCGTGACCAAAACAAATCAAAAGAGACTGCTCAAAAGCATAACCGGAGCGCCAAAGTAATGCTGAAACGCCAGCCCTTGTCCCAAGATGCAATTCGCCGCACAGGAAATCCAAGGGTAGTCCCAATTCCCAAACCATAGCCTGTCCGTATGCTTCAAGTCTCAACTGCGGGCAAAGAGATTCGTAATTGAATGGGCCACGAGCACTAGTCGTCCGAGGAATTCGTGAGGGACAGATAGGCTGTCCAAGCGATACCGACGGTCGAGACAAAGGGCTAAGAGGGGTTAGTGAAGAGGCTGTGAATCTGCGTTGCGTAAAACCTACAATCTGGAACTGAATTGGCATGACGCGGAAATTGAGAATCTGCACTGCCGGCCAGACCATGAAATTAGCCTTCAGCGCTGGCACGTAGACGTCCTGGAACTTTCGCGTCACGGCGCGCTTTCCACCGCCCTCGGCAATGGTCATGAAGGTGAAGAAGCATGCAAGACCTATCATAGTCAGCGAGGAGCTTTGACTGCACGATGCTTGCGCATACCTAGAGGAGCGAAAAGGAACTGGTCAAAGGCCACGCGCTTCAGGGCGGGTACCATAGCAGAATCCTTTGTGACGGGAAACGTCCTCGACAAGAATCCAAACCACTTGTGCTGGACGGGCGCCATAAGAAAGCCGTATGCCATGAATCGAGTCAGACGCTCAAAGTCAAAGGGCGGCGGGAGATGCTTGGAGTCGGGGATGAGCTCGCCGGCCGGCAACGAATCCTTTTTGTCAAGATCATGGATCTCGATGGAGAGGAAGTCGTCCTTGCCAGAGGCCGATTTGCGGTTCCCGCGTTGTCGGATTGCCGTCAGCGATTGTGCTACCGTGTCCGCAATGCCACCCAGGATCTAGCGCGAGTCAGTATTCATTGCGCAGTGACAGCGATGCGGGTTGTGACGGTCATGCGCTTCGTCGTCTACGTTGAAGAAATTGTCGGTCGTGGCAGGGCGTTATAAAGAGGCTGCGGTGAGGATACGTACGGCATTGGTGATCATAGTAGTGAGCACTGCACAACTTGTTAGCGCCATGTCACACCGACAAGCAATACCGGACATCGTACCTGGTCGATGGGAATAGTAAGTGTTGAACTTGCGCGTCAGGAGAGAGACGGCGGCCATTTGGAGGATAAAGACGGCGGCGTGGAGGAGTGGCTGTTGCGCAGGCGGCAGGGTCAGCGGCGTGTTGGGGGGGCGGGTGAGTGTTTGCTCACAATTTTGCCATAGATCCAGCGACTGTTTAGTTGGTAGAGCAGGCGGCGCCTGGTGTTTTCGATCATTCTGGCGGAGGAGGTGACGTCCTCGAGTCGTCAAAGGTTGGGCAGGGTCCGAGTGTCGCAGCGACCTGTGTGCGCGCTGGGCCAAGGTCGCCGGCTGGCTGTTCCGCGATGTTGCGAACGGCGGCACGGGAAGCTCGAGGCAAACGAAGACGTCGTGAGAGGGCGAGAGGGTGCGAGCGTGAGGTTGCGGATGGCTCGCTCGGACCTGTGGGAGCGTGTCTTTGAGGCGGAGTTGCAACTGCCGCCGGCAACCTATCACACGGAGGACATGACGTTTTAGGGTCACGCTGGTTCCAAACAGCTTACGTAGGAAGTCGCACCGAGTTAATCTTAACAGTCTTGGTCCAACTGGCTCTCGTTCGCATAGCTATTTATACACAGTGCCTTTGTACGCTATGCAACCCCGTACAAAGGCAGGGATCCAAGAGTTTAAGCTCAAGGCCATGCTGCTTAGCCAACCTCGCTCTCCACTCTATTCTCTCATCAACCCTTCTCCATGGCCACGATACTGGGCAGGTCGCGGATATCCGACACCTCGTTGGTGGCCAGATCTACTATCCGCACAGCGTCTACTTGCAGGACCCCGGGGGACAGTGCCAGGAATCGCAGATCGGCAGTGTAGCACGCACCGGGAGCGAGGTGACTGTGCTTGTCAGTACACACCGTCTTGGCATGGCTTTCGACTCACCCTATCCTGACATCAGTCGTCAAGCAGACAAGATCGGCTGGCTCCGTCCTGGCTTGTTTCTGCTTTGCGTACACGACGTTCTCGTCTACCACAGCATGAGCGAGCAAGTCCTTGCTGTCTGTTCGCGCTCCAATTGAAGATGTAGAGGGATGCGCCTTGTGTCTGTCCAGATCTCGCTTCCTCTTTGGTAATGCAAGTATGGCCAGCTTCCGCGTCTTGTCCGATCGGTTTACGACAAATGCATCCCATCGAAACGGCTCCCCGACATGGACTTGGGCGGGGCCAGAGAGTGTGAGGGTGACATTGATCACCTTGTTGCCGTCGTCCTCCTCTTTGATATTCGTGTCGTGGGATGGCAGTGAGTCTGGATTGTCGGCTTTTAGTGGAGCATGAGCGCTAGGATTACTCAGTCTATGAGCAGCCCTGACAAGATTTTCATTGTGATCGACTGAAAAGTCTACGGCCGTCTTCCACTCGATTGATATCTTAGGCCGGCATTGCTCAGAAATTAGGACTTTGGCTCCAATCTTGAGGTTCAAAATGTGTCCGTCGGCCCCGTACTTGGGTGTCCCATCGGCTGCCAAGTCTGGGGTCAGTTTGTATAGGTAGGTCATCTGGTCTGCTGGTTTATATATTCTAGATGATTCTTCGTGTCCCGCAATGGATTTGACTGTGCCTCCACGCATAGAGATTTTGACATCATCAATGGTGATGTTATAGCCCGTCACATGCGCAACCTCCAAATCCAAGGATGCTATCAAGGAGGCATCACTCAGGGAGGCGGGTACTTTGGAGTATCGAATACGCCATATCAGTGCTGGTAGTGCCCGGAAGAGCCGCCGCTGTCCCGTATGGATCGGACGTACGAGCTCTCTAGCAAGAGGGGCAGTGGGGGCGATCTTGCTGATGCGAAGAGAGGACAGCCGTGGATGGGTTCCGGCGAGCGCAGGGTCATTCTCGAACGGCTGTAACAGGTTGAGGGCAGTTGGAACCTTGCTAGGGAGATATTCGTCGTCAATCACGCTCTTCTTCACTCGCTCGGGCGGCTTCAGAGAGGCCGTTGGATGAAAGTATATTAGAGGTTTATGAAACCGCCCTCGGGGTCGACCTGGCTCGTCAGCCTGGAAGGGAGCTCTGATCGGGAAACTGACCTATGAAGACGTCAACACTCCAGATGACGTAGACGTGCGAACTGTCTTGTTCATGACGAAGCACAAGTGGCTCATTCGAGTCTTTGATAGTCTCGGAATATATGAGCTCTTTGGGGGGCGGCGCTTTCGCCTCTGGCTCCGGGCTCGGGGCACTGCCGAAGACGAATGCCTCCAACGTTATAGCCAGCCGTGAAAGATAGGACTTTAAAGAGACTTCCTGAAGAAGTGGTGTGCGGAGCACGACGTAGACAGGGGCGATTTCATCTACGCGGCTGCGTGTGAGTAACAACGCCCACACAGCCAACTCACGGCGGGAGTCTCACCAAAAAGGAGAAGCTGTCTTGGTGCGATAGAGGGCAGAATAGAGCTGTTCTCGTCCTCGACACGCCCGTCCCATGCCTTTAGCCCGTGCTCGACATTGAGAAAGGAATCAGACGGCACGACCGCCTCCAGCACCGAGCCCTCGACAAACTCGGCACTTCCGCGAGGTGGCGCCTCTATCACTTCGGAAGCCATCACTTGGGCAACCGTCGTGGCCACCAGGCGGCGCGTTTGCAGAGTGAAAAGGAACCCACGCGTGCACGTGCCCGCTGCCAAGGCCCTTGTTTAGCCGAGTCTGCGCGAGGCTAAAACTTCTGTTGCGCGCCGCGATCTTCCTCTCCCTCCTTCTTCCCTCGCACCTTCACAACCTCACTTCTACTCCCCGCCTTCATATTCGCCGGCGCAGCACTGCCCACCGCCTGTGAAGATGAACGGTTTCCCGCCTCCCCCGATGCCGCATGGCCCGTCATGGAAGCTCGTCAAGCCAGCCCAGAATGGCAAAGCATACTACTCCAACAACTTCGGACAGACGCAATGGGAGAAGCCCATCGAGCTCAAGGAGCCAATCGACGTACGTATCTCTCTGTGCGCCAACAGGAACAAGTCACTGACCGAACAGTACGCGATGGAAGGCACCCCGTGGCAGCAACTCTGGACTGGCAATACCGACGACGCTAAGATGTACTGGCACAATCCAGAGACCAGCGCCACCTTGTGGGACGTTCCTGCAGAGATCAAGGCCAAGCTCGAAGAGATTGAGAAGCAGCCGTCTAGGCGTCCTGCGCCATCGTATGAGCTCTACCACAGCGCGCTTCACGAGTTGCGCTGACCATTTACAGACAGCCGAACAAATGGGTCGCCGGATCGGTGAACTTTCTGCCCTCATACGACCAGAAACAGAATTCGCGCGATGACTTTCACCACCACTCAGATCGTGGAATGGACCGCCGTGACCGCGACCGCGACGAGAACCGCTACGCCATCGCCGAGCGCGGAACCATCACCTACAGCAAAGACGCCGATCTGTACAGCAATCCGAAAGACGCCGAAGCCGCTTTTGAGAAGCTTCTTAAGCGCCAGGGTGTCCAGTCGGACTGGTCCTGGGAGCAGACAATTCGCGTGGGCATCAAAGACCCGGAGTGGCGTGCAATTTCAGATCCGAAGCTGCGCGAGGCAACTTTCCGCAAGTACTGTGACAACCTTCGATCGCAGGATAAAGAGAAGGAGGCTGCGCGTCAAGCCAAATTGCGCGCAGACTTCACCGCAATGCTCCGGTCGCACGTGGAGATTACATACTTGACGCGGTACAAGAGCGCACTGCCATACATCCAAGAGGAGTCCATCTTTCGCACTGCGAAAGACGACTTTGAGCGTCGCCAGCTGTACGAGGCGTACATTGCTCGCTTGAAGCAAGAGCACGAAGAGCACCAGGTTGTTGAGCGCAAGTCGGCCTTGACCGAACTTGCAAATTTGTGCAAAGATCTCGACCTGGACGCCTTCACTAGTTTCGAGACAGTGAAGCAGCAGCTACAAGAGCCAAAGTTCAAGACTCTATCTCATGACGACTTCCTCGTCACCTTCGAAGATCGTGTTCGACAATTAGAAACGGATCTCGATGCGCAGCGGAAATACGAGAGGCACGCCAATAACCGGAATGAGCGAAAGAAGCGTCAAGGCTTGAAGAAGTTGCTCAACGAGCTCAAGCAGAAAGGGCAGATCAACGTGAACATGGAGTGGAGCGAGGTTGCCCCCCTAATCAAAGAGGATCCCCGCTACAAAGCTGCGGTCGACCTTCAAGGCTCTGGCCCTGTGGATAACTATCTCGATGTCATGGCTGTCTTTCTCGATGTAATGGCGGAGGAAGATCAGAAGTTCCGAACGCATCGCCGCAAAGCATTGGAGATTCTTGAATCTCGGCGATTCGAGGTCACTGCTGCGACTACCTTTGAGGAGTTTGATGCCACCCTGCGCAAGGATCTGCTGTTTGCAAATTTCGACGCTGAGAGCATGCGTCACGTCTACAAGTACATCCTTGGCAAAGTTATTCAGCGCGATGAAGCCGAGCGTCTAGGCGCAGAAGAAGTCGAGCGTCGAGGTATGGACGACCTTCGTGTGGCAATGAGGAACCTGGTACCGCCCATCACCTCTGCAGAGAACTGGGACGACGTCCGCCCCCGTCTTGAGGCGTCTCCGGAGTTTCGGGTTCTTGAGGAGCCCTCACGAGTCGCCGCATTCGATAAGTATATTCGACGCCTCAAGGAGAAGGAGCGCACAGACCGTTCCGACCGGGGCCGACGCACAGATCGTGGGGACCGCGACCGTGGAGACCGTGATCGTGATCGTGATCGTGATCGTGGAGACCGTGACCGTGATCGAGATAGGGCTGGAGATCGAGACCGCGACAGGCGCGAGCGAGATCACGGACGCGACCGTGACTATCGCAACGGCACTTCCGAGTCGCACCGTCGTCGGCACGGCACTCGAACGCGATCACCCGAGGCGGATGCATATGAAGCAGAGCGCCTCAAGGCACAGGAGGACCGTGTGGCTCGATATAGGAACGATGGCGGTACCGGCCTTTCGCCTCAGCGCCGCCCGCATCGCGAGGATGATAGGTATGAGCGTTCCCGCCGTGGCAGCACTGATCATTATGGCTCGGAGCGTCGTGACCGTGCAGCCGACCGCGAGCACAAATACATGAGCAGGGCCGACCCGCGCGACCCGCCGCCGACCAAGCTCGACTATGGTGATAGTCGTGGAATTCCTGCCAGGCGTCGCCGCGACAGCGATAGCGAGAACGAGAGCAATGCTAGTCGCAAGGTGAGCTTCATTCTAGTATGCAATATAATGTGAGCTAATATATCCCTAGCGCCCTCGGTACTCACCACGCTCACCGCGCCGTGATCGTCGCTCTAAAACTCCAGGACAGCAGGGCACCGAGGCGATCGAATCCAATGCAGTGGCTTCGGCTAACGCACATTACCACTCCGGCAGCGAGGAGGGGGAGATAGAGGAGGATTGAACGACCAATCAGTATGTCCCAGAGCTTCAGATTGGTTGCATAAAACACTCTTACCACAGACCTACCTCACTAGACCGACATTGGCAGCTCCTTCTCAGCTGTCCACATCACCAAGGGAAGAATCGTCACTCGGCAGTAAGTGGATTCACGAAAGCTATCATCTAAATCTCTATCTATCCGGTTTAACAATTAGGCACCCTGAATCTTCAATGGCTTTGGTAGCAAGGACTTTGTAGGCCCCGTAAGCAAGCTGCTCTCGAAAGCTTTGCAGGCAATTTCCACCCCTAGTACAATAAGTCCATAGCCACCAATGAATCGCACATTTGTGCCAACCCCCCAGCATAGATCCATTTCCCGGTGAGGTGATACTTTTCGGATGACAAACGACTTTGCACTTGACTGTTAATAAAAAAGAGGAAGCAGAGAGGGCGTGTGCGAGCTCTTGACTCTACGGGAGTATAAAAGACGTGCTTTTGATTCCAAGTCTAACTGTAGGGTGGCTCTGTTGGATGCTTACACAACACTCACTCATGTCAAGCAGCACAATTAAAGTTCTAGCACAGAAGCGTTCATGATGGGCACGGTCACGGTTCTTAAAGTGAAACTTCTTGACGAGCCGCAACTCTTCTCTGACTTCAAAATACACTGATTGCAGCACCAACTACGTACGTGGTTTTGAACGAGATTTGCTTCTTATGCGGTATAGGGCTGGAGCAGAGGGTATCGAGAATGATTGGGTAGGGCCACTTTTGCGCGTTTGACGCATGGGGTATGACATCTCAGCCAGGAACTGTCCCGGGACCCAGGAACGAGATGTAAGCTGAGCCGCTGTACCAGGCGCTGATGGGTACCGGGAATGTGGATATGTGGAGGCCACTAAGGAAGATGGGCTGGGGAACAGCGTGCAGGAACTATTATGGTAGTGGGCTCTCAGCCTCACCTCGTGCGCCGAAGCCACGGCATCGGGGAGCCGAGACGGTGGGTGGTCGAGGTAGAAGATTACGGGAGGCTTCACAATGGCAGCGCGCAAGTCGCAGTTTGCTTCCCCTGGGGAGACATCTCGGCACCTCGATCCGTGTCTTAATGGTTGACGTTGGTGTATGCATCTGGAACCACATGTGGGGTTACCGGTAATTATCTTATCGATAACTTAGGCCCGGCCCGACGACTCGTATTCTCACACTCTCCTTCCTCAAAGGTACGTCCACGATAATCTTGCCACTTGAGTCCTTGCTATAATTAGATCTACACTGATTGTACTGTACCCTACGATGCTCTGCCGGACGGCGAATTCCAGTCTTGGTTGTAGCAGATCCACAGTGCCTTACCTAAAAGCTCTCCCCCTGCTGTCGGCGCCTAACGGACCAGAGGCGCACCAGACGATGGAGTTAATCATCTTTTGCGCAGACCTTGACGCGGAGAACACGGAGAACAGGAATTCCTGCGCTTCTCCTGCAACCTGCAGCTCGCGTGGAGATCGGATGCCGCTCTTGGCAGTAGCCTGACGCCACAGCGCACCCCAGCCTTGCGCGTTCAATGCTATTACAATTTCATTCGCAGTGGAAGACCTGATCCTGGACTCAGCCGCGGCTGACTTGTGCCAGGTTTGTCGCCAGACATCCACGGCGGCTAAGCGTCGCCAGTTTCGCCTCCTCCTCGTGTCGTTCTCCCGCGAAGATGCCCTTATTAATCGAGGCTTTGAAATCGCCCCAGCCGCGTTGATCTGTTTATCTCCGAATTGGACGCAGTCTTTCTATGCTCTACTACATTACTGTCGTTGCGCTTCCTGTTCTTTCCCCTCATACTGTGTCGTTGCGCAAGGCTGGTGCAAAAGCAAGCCTAGATCGCTCGATTGCCTACTGCCCCTCCGCCCCCAACTCGCTCGCCTGCTTTTCCCCACCGAGCCTCATGTAAAGGCTATATAACCCAGGCTCCCTCGTCTCGCTAGCGTTTTCTTCCTCTAGCTTCGCTTTCAGAGAGCACGTATCCGCCGCCTCGTCCAGGCTTCCCTGCTCTCTGGGGACGCGCTCAACCATGGCGATGACCTCGAGCTCAGTGGCCGGCGTGTGCCAGGATCAACGTTGCGACAACCGAAATGACCCCAGTCGCGAATTGTATTTTTGCGCAGATTGCCGAAGTTGCTTGTGCGATAAGTGCTGGAACTTGCTGCCGACGCATGCGCCTCAGGTGTCTCCTCAACACGAGAAGCTTGCCTATCTCGAGTATCTCCAATGCAATCGTCTCAAGAACATTCTTGACCCACCGAGGACCGAAGTAGCACTCGAGAAGCTACATAGTAAAGACACCAACACCACATGGTTCGGTAGGTACTCCAGTTCTTGTGAGCGTCAAGGGCATGTACTGCAATGCTACCTCAATCCTTGTCTCCAGAAAATCAGTTGAACGAATATGCTGCTCCGATATTGTTGAAAACCTAAAGCTAATCAATACCAGGTATCGAGAGGTATCCAGACGGCAGACCGTTTCTCCAGGACTTTGACACGTTCTCGCAGCTCATGGCCAATTGCCCCGATGCAGACCGAGTCAAGTATCCGCAACTAGTGTCCTGTACGTATTCATGGCTACAGTTTGGTTGCATTTCTTTGACGTGGCTGTCGTTTCCGTGAGACTTCTCTTTCGAGCTGTCTCAGTTCTATGACAGTCTAGAGAAACAACTACTAGTGCCAAAATCTACTCTGATGAACCTCGCTGACTTAGTGGATTTCTCAGTCATAGGAGAAACAAGCGCTGGGAAGAGTACTTTAATCAAGATGCTCATCGATTACGAGGAATCCAAATATGACCCCAAAGCGGAGTCCACTTTTCCGGCACCGGTGCCTGGAAGTCCACTCCATGACTCAACGCCCACGTCTGCAGATGTCCACCTGTACTCTGATCCAGCCACATGGGGTAAGGAGAGGCCGATCTTGTATGCTGATTGCGAAGGTCTCAACGCGGGAGAGCGCATCCCGATCGGAGCACATTCTCGAAGACAGCAACGGATGGATAATTCACGAAGACTCGGACTGAGAGCCCGTCCTTTGGATTGGGCAACGTCAGATCAGACCAGGACCCGTCAGCACGCCGTCACACAGCTGTACCCACGATTACTCTACACTTTTTCGGATGTTGTTGTCTTTGTATTGGACAACCCAAAGTAAGTCCGCACAGCCCTTGACCTGGGTTTGCTGACACTTCAGGACATTCGAGAATGCTGTCCTGCCTAAATTGTTCGAGTGGGCATCGGCATCATTGGAAGCAAGTACCAACCAAGGCACTCTTCCGCATGCCATCATTGCCCTAAACTTTACCGATACACGGATCAATCCCGACTTGTGGAACGTGCGAGACGCGACACGTGCACTGCTTGAAGCCAATGAACATCTCCTAAACCCTGTACACGGGACGTCGAACATTATGAAGCTAGCAGATAAGTGGAGACGTAAAAAGAGACGCATTCGCAACATTGAAGACTTGCTTTGCTGCTACTACGCCTCCTTTCAAGTCGTTCGTCTACCAGAGGCGAAAGATCTTCCACGCCTGTCCAAGCAAGTATCGTGTCTCCACACTACCATCTTGGAGACTTGCAACAATGCATATCTGAACAAAAAAAATGCAAGGCTGTTGTCGTCCGGAGAAGATCTGGGTTTTTACATTCAACAAGCATTCACTCACTTCTCGCGGAATCTCAACCAGCCCTTTGATTTCAAGGACTATTCCTTACGGAGAAACCCAATTCCTCAGAACCTTGGGGGCCACATTCTCCGCGTTGCACTCGTTATACAGGAACAATTTCCGGATGAAGCCGGAGCGTGGATCTTTGACAAGCTGAGCTTCATGGTAGCGTCGTGCTTCCTTTACGACTGCGTAACATACCGAAAAGGTACTAATCCAGTTGCCATGTCTATGTATTAGCTAATTGTACTAGGTCAACCGCAAGACCTTTTTGGAGATTATTTGCCCAACTTTGAGGATGCGCTGACGGATTTCTGCAACACGCACTGGCCTTGCGAGTTCAAAAACAACAAGGGCCGCTGTGTGAACGTCAGCAAGAGTCACCAAAAAGGCCACCAAAACGCGCGTGGAAAAGTCATAGCCGCTGGAGGATACGAGTCCAGATTTACGACAGACCGCTACCGTATTGTGTGGATGAATGCGCTCAAACAACGACTTCACGATGCACAGGAAGAGTTGAAGAGATTTGAAGAGTCGGGTCCCGAGTTCACAGATCCCCTTCAACCCATCCGGACATTGCATAGAAATAACATAGCCCGATTCTTCTTCGATGTTGGCGGTGCGTCGCAATTCAACAGCCATTCCACCTGCCTATGCTGTTTGATGAGGCCCGCAGAACAGGCACTTAGATGCGGGCATGTGCTTTGTTCGGTAAGTAAGGTCAATAATCCAAGCATTCAAGCCCTGCACTGTCTTAGTCCTATGGGCTATTGGCTGAGTGCAGGTGTTTGCGAACTATGATTTGCTGTACTCCCGCGAATGATAATGCTGCATCTCCTGACGAAGAGCTTAGCTAATCATAGTGGCGAATCTAGGAATGCGTCAAGTCGTTTGGTGAAGTCAAGAAGACTACGATTGTCATGCGGCAATGTCCTCTTCATCCCGAGGATACAGCTTGGGCACGACCGTGGCGAATCAGAATGAAGCCTGATTTCGCTGGTGTTCGCATCTTGGCGCTAGACGGGTTCGTATGCTGAATGACTCGAACAAAAAATAAGCTAACAGGTCCTTAGTGGTGGAATTCGCGGGATTGCAGAACTCGAGGTTCTGAGCCAGATCCAGCGGAAGTTGGGCGTGCGGATACCCATAACAGCCTTTTTTGACCTGATAGTTGGCACGAGGTAATTCTATTGCAACTGCTTGTTGATATGATACTGAATAATTTTAGCACAGGAGGAATTATTGCTCTAGCTTTGGGCGTCAAACAGTGGAAAGTTGGTGCCTGCATTGAAGAATTCAAACGCTTGTGCGACACTGCGTTCACGCCGCGCGAGTTCCATGGCATTCCTGGCTTTCAATACCTCGCAACTGTTCATCACGGTAGTACGTGGAAAACTTCGCCGCTGTACGAAGCCTTGCACGAATCACTTGGCGATAAGTTTCTGTTCGGCGGCGAGCAGGACTCGGACAATGCTGCTCGAGTTGCAGTGACGACCACCAATGAGGTTGCCACAAAAGGAATAGTTCTCGCAAATTATTGCCGGAAAGACCGCAAAGGTGGCACTCCCTACGACTTCTTGAGGCCCAATGAGCCCGAGGCAGAGATGAGATTGTGGGAAGCCGGAGCTGCGACTGCTGCGGCCGCGCCCTTCTTCAAGCCCTTTGTACATCCAACGACGAATGAAACCTATCTCGATGGGGCCTTCCATAACAACAATCCTGCCAAGGTTGGAAACCTCGAGCGACAATTACTTTGGGCGGACGTACAAGACAGCCACCCTGACATACTCTTATCTATCGGCACATCACAATATCGCAAGGAAGTGGAGAAGAAGCTCAGGGAAGAGAAATTAGCAACACAGTAGGCTTTGACGTCTCGAGATTCTTTGCTAGTGGATTAACAATGGCAGGCGAAAGAAGACTACCGGCAGCCAGGATGCAACAAAGCTAAAGGCTTCCAAGAAGTTTAGACACTTTGCGGGAATATTGCAGGTCGGCAAAGCAGCGGTAAGCATCATTGATTTGGAAAAAATCTAAACAGAATCTAACTGCACAGTTCAATAAACTCGGAGATGCCATCAACTGTGAGCGTCAGTGGCAAGAATTCTTGGACGCTACTGCGCATGGGGGCGCGCATCGCGAGGATATGCGCCGCTACATCCGTGTGAACCCTGATATTGGTCGGCCACCCCCTCAACTGGACGCCAAGGACGAGGTTGAAAGACTCCAATTGGACGTCTTCCGATCGCTCAGTGAACCCGAGATGCAGCTGGAGCTCGAAGACATTGTTTTCCGTCTAGTGGCGAGCTGCTTCTACTTTGACAGGACCCATGCGACTAGGGATCGGTCGCGTGGAACAGCTACAGTGACTGGCAAATTGCAGTGTCGGTTTGAGCTGTCCTCTGAACTGCTAAAGCAGCTTGGCCATTTCTTTAAAAAACATCAGCGCGCCGACTTCCAGCCCTACTTTGACTACTGGGATGGAATCGAGCAACATAGCAGGAACGAGGTACGCAAGCTCCACATAGTAAAGCACGACGATGTGAGCCCAGCTAATAATCGGCAGATCTCGTTGGACTCGACCTGCATTGACAGAATGGCAAGTCATGGCGATCTAAACATCAACGACATTGAGATCACAGTGTCCACCACGGGGCGCAAAGCTGATATCCGACTCTACTTTTACTTGTCCTCGGGGAATATCCAGGGCTATTCAGTCAGTGGCTTCCCGCGCGACTTTCTGACTGAAACCGACCGAGCTGGTGAGTAAATGTATGTTGTAGTGAATACTTGAGCTGACTTGAACACAGAACGGGACGTGGAAGAAAATGAAGAAGAGGCAAACCTGACAAGAGTGAGGACGCACCGAGCTATTCCAGCGGTAGACCGTGCTCTTAGCGGAAAGGGGACGGCGCTTCTGCGGCCTGGAAGTGAGTAACCTTGTGTACTTTGCCTCAGATGAGCATCTCAAGAAGACTACGATTCACCATGTTGACATGGAATATGCTGACGGTGTCTTGTTGCAGTAGTGAGTGCGTCCGAACAGAATCTCAGCACGCAACCCCACCTTATCAACGAAGCCGATCGCCGCAAGTCGGACGAGGCTGTGTCGAGAGAGGCACTGGGGAGGGCCTCCCAAAGGACTGCCAGCCTGAAATCGAAGCTGTCTACCTTTAGCTTACGCCGAGAAGCCAAGTCAGAGGCAGAGATCCGGCCTCGCTCGATGGAATTGCCTCGACAGACTCCGCGTGTCGTGACCCCCACCGAGTCAGATAACCGCCATCAACCGTCGCCTGACCCACCTCTGCAGCACCGACGCGTAGCAAGCACAAATTCCCGACCTGAAAGACTACCCTCCAGAAGCATTCCAACACTGCACATCTCCGACACATCGCAAGACCGACGCAGCCACATCTCCACCTACCCACCCACAACCTCAACCTCAACCTCAACCTCAACCGTCCCCCATCCCCCCCAAAGACCACAATCAACCTACACCACCCTCTCCCCCACCACCAGCCCGCGCCCCCAATCCGATTCAACCTCCTCACCGTCAGGTCTCTCCAGCCGCGCCGCCCCCTCATGCGAATACGAATCCTACTACTCCCCGACCTCCTACACCGCCCCCGGCCCACCCATCCTCTCCCAACCACGCACAGAACCAAACACACCCACCTTTGACGACATACTCGGCACGCCGGCGCAGCGGAGTCGGAGTCAACCGCAGTCGCAGTCGCAGGGGCGATTTAGTTTCCACCGCTTGTCTGGTAGCAGTCAGAGAATGGAACAGAGCCCACCGCCAGTGCCACCTGCGCCTGCGGCGGCGGCGACGGCGGCGGCGGAGATGGGTGGGGATGATAAATTTGAGCTGGAGGTGGAGTTTGCGCGGCAGATTAGTATGGCGGAGTTGGAGAGTGATCCGGAGGAGGTGGCGTTGAGGAGGGCGTTGGAGGAGAGTTTGAAGGAGGCGTATGGGATGTGGGCTTAATTAACGCAGGGCTAGGATTTGTGGGGGTTTCGTGAGGTGGTGCGTAATGCGTAATGTAATAATTTAATGATAGAGGGAGGAAGGGATAGAAGGGAAGGGGGGGGTTGTATGATTAAGTGAGATGCAAGAGGGGATGAAATAGAAATGGGGTATGCAAGCATGCGGATGCATTCCATTCTATCCCAGCCCAGCCCAGCACGTCTCATCTCCAGTTCCAATCCCATGCAATTAAACCAATCCAACAAACTAAACGCCCTACTACTTCCTCCACTCATCCCCACACCCACCTCCCCCTTCACCTAAAGCTTTTTCTAAAACCATCTCCTCAGACCCATAATACCTTAAAAAATAAACACCCTCAACGTCTATACACCTTAAAAAGGTGTAAACTAATAACCTTCTACACTATTCCTTTCGCCATTTTAAGAGAAATAAATCATTCTTAAATGGAAACCTAGACCCTTTCTCCACCTTTTCTTCCATTCCAATAAATTCCAACCAAGCCATTTCCATACACCAAGCCTACATATACACCTCAACCCGTCATTCCCACCCAACACACGCACCTTTCCCCACGAACCTCGATAATATCAACCAACCGGCCCAAGTACCCCTACCTACCTCACGTTTCAATAACACTTTTCACAGCGCATAAAAAAGACTTCTCACAGGCCAAAAGTGTACTTATCAGAAAAGTAGGGATATCTACACCGAAGCTCAAAAAGGGCTGGGAGTTTCCTCGTGTGTTCTCGAGAGGCATGAGCCCCACCATCCACGGGCCCATACATCTTACCCCCGCCCCCTGGACGCTGACGCCATGCCTATGCAAAAAAAAAAGCTTTCTAGCCCTACTCATCTTCATCATCGCCTCCGATGAGTTTCGCATAATCCTCCGCCGACGCAAAAGTAGGCAGATGCTTGAGCTTTCTCTTCTTACGGCCCTTCTTCTCCCCCCCTTTCTCCTTGTCCTTCAAGTGCTTGGGGTGCACAGGTTCGACCTCGTCCGTCTCGTCGTCCATGGCGAAATCATCAGGGATGTCGTCGTCGCTGTTGATCAGAGCTCCGTCCTCCTCGTCGAGATCGAAAGCGTCGTCATCCATACTCTCATCATCGTCATCATCGTCAGGCTTGCCGGCGGCGCCGTCGTCGTCGTCGCCTAGATTTAGTACCACGCCTGCGTCCATGTCGCCGTCGCTCATGTCGTCCATGTCCATGTCACTAAAGCCATCATCCTCCTCGTCTTCGCCCTCAATGTCTGGGCGGCTATTCACCAAGGCCTTCCAGATCTCTTCTTCGCCCGACTCTTCGTCGCTCTCCTCGTCCTTCCTCTTCTGCTTCTTCTCCTTCTTGCTGGCTTGTTTTGCTTTGCCAGCCTTGTCAAAGTATGCGTGGAAGAAGACTTCGTCCTCGCGTACTTCATCCGCCTTCTTGCGCCAAAACTGTTCAGAGTTGACGGGGTCGTGCCGTTTATCGCTCTCGCGCTGTGTGATGAGATAATCGGCGGCATTGGAGGTGCCAGACATGGGCTGCATAATCGACGATCCATGAGTCTGAGTCTTGGCCTTGGGATTGCGAAAGGAGAATTTGTCGAGAAAGTTCATCAGAGTGTATATGGTGGGGTCTGGCTTCTCCTTGATGGGCTGCTGCTGGATAAGCTTGGTCGCCAGGACGTTGACCGAAGGGTGGTAGTGCGCTTGCAGCGGGAGCAACTCCCACAAGCAAGACAGATCCGCATGAGCATGATCAGGATCGCGTTTGCGGGGGTCATATCGTGGAGCCTTGGATCCGGCGTCATTTGTGAGCTTCTCTGCATCTTGATAGTGTTCGTCCTCGCTGTCAGACGCATTGTCCTCGGGCGATGACAACATTGACTTGATACTGGGAAAGGTCACGATAAGTTCGTTGATCAGATACAGTATCCCACAGATGAAAGGCGGCTCGTGGAGGTGGATGATCTGGAGTAACCGCTTCACAAAGGCCTTGACGCGCTTGATGCTGACGTCTGCTTTTAATGAGCGGTACAGCAAGTTGAGATACAAGATGTGCTTCGAAGTTGTGATCAGCCGAGGATCCAGGAGAGACTCGTAAAGCGTCCGGTAAAATCGATCGGCAGAGTAGTGCTTGGTAGCAGAGATCTGCTGGATGAGAATCATGGCCTGGATGCTGGTGTTGAAGTTGGAGGAATGGGTGACCTCGAATATTGTGTTGAGTTGTTCCTCGAATCTGAAGATTGTTAGATATATCCGGGCCTGTTCAGGTCATACTCACTTCTCGTCGTCCGTCTTGGCAAATGGGAAAGCTCGATTGACGCCAGTCAAGACGGCAGAAATGAGCTTCTCCCTCATTTCATCATCAGCCTTGTAGGCCGCAGTAGCAGCTTTTTCGGCCTTCTTCTTCGCCATCTTGCCGGGTTTGCTGCCTCCACCCTGGACATGGCCATGCTTGTTAAGCCGCTTCTCCTCCTTTTCCTGCTCCCTCTGCTTTTTCAAAAGTCCAATGAAGAGGCTAAAGTATATTTCAAGAAGTTTGTTGGCAACCTCCTGCTCCTTTGCACTCAGGACTGTCTGGTTGAGGGTGATGATGGCATAGTACTTGGCGTGGGCGCTCTGATTAGGCCGAAACAGGAGGTCTGACTCGACGGAGTTGATGATGACGCTCTTCATAAGCGGATGAGTGACCTGCAGCTGCAGCAGAAGATACGACGCCTTGGACGCGACCTTCTTCTCCTTGTCCCCAAGCTTGTTGATGAGCAGTCGCAGCAAGTTCTCCTCCTGTTCGGGCTTCTCCTTCAACAGCTCCCAGACGAACATGACGGAGCGCTGGCGCGAGTATTCAACCTCGTCGTTGCACCACGTCTCGATAATCTTGAGCATCTCAAAGTACTGCTTCTTGAGCCAATCCTCGTACGCCCAGGCGATCAAGTGAATCTTCTGCAGGCCGCCGGGCAGCTTCTCGCCGTAATTCCAATTCGCGCTCTTTCCCTGCAGCGCCGATATAAGCCCAGGTTGCCTCGCAAACGGCTTCAGTTTTCGGTCCGGCGGAAGCACGACGCCCTGTCCCATCAAGTCCTTGAGCGCGGCCAGCGCCATCAAGGCAGCGTTCCTGCCCTTCTTCTTGGATAGTCCAAGAAGCTGTTCGAGAGCCTTCATGGTGTGCAGGGGCGATTCCTGGACCAACAGTGTCAGAGCCGAGACCTTGTCCTCCATGGTTCCTGAGGCCATGATGGTGGTCATGAACTTGCGCGACGAGTCCTGGGACGCGTGCGAGTCGGTATACTCGGTCGCCTCCGCCTCCAGGAGCTCGTCCGCATATTGATGAAGTTCATCTATGATGTGACGGGCAGGGATGGCCGGGTTCTCGATGGTTGGCAGCTCCGGCAGCTCGACCGCATGCCACTCCGGTTGGGGGGTGAACAGCTACCGTATCATCAGTATCGTATCTCGCAGCCATCGCAGGCGATGCTACACACCAGGGCAGCCTTTTGCTTCTTCACTTCGCCATTCTTTCGCTTATCCTTATTCTCCTTCTTGTGGCTCATCCGATCCTTGTCCGGCGGCGGCTTCTTCGTGAAGCCATCTTTGGTCTCGGCATGGGTCCGCTTCTTCCCCATTTGATGTCGAGTGCGCGCTGGGAGGTGGTGCAAGGCCCGTCAGAGAAGATTCTCCGACTCGTCATGACCTTGGGCGGAGAAGCTGTGACTGGTGTCGTGAATTTTCGCGCGATAGCGGAACATTGTTTTGCCGAGAAGCGTGGTCCGTGCAGAGCTTTCCGCGATCGGCATGGTGGGGTGTATGTTTTCTGGCCTCTTGCCGTGACTCAGCGCCGAAGAACAGGAGAGCTCCTATGCAGACGGTCCAATTGCTTTCTCTCTTCTTTTTCAGCGCGTTTTTAGTTCATCGCAGCTCACCAAACCTGCCATTTGGAGCACTGAAAGATCAAGAGCAGGACGCGCCTTGATGGCAGCCCAAAGGAGCGAAGATGGTCCCAAGATCTCCATAACTCCTCTTCTCAAAAGACTTTGGCACGAGTCGGGGGACACCAAGCCGGACAGCGTCGAGATTGCGGCAGCAGTATCACACATCTTCACAAACAGTCTGTCAGAAGTACAAACGGGAGCCCTGTTGACATGTCTGCATTTCACGAAGCGTGACCATCAGTCCGATGTGCTGTCGAAATGTTCAGAAGCGATGAGGACTTTTGCGACCAAAATCGACTGCGATGGGCTATCGAAAGTGGTGGCAGAAAGGGGTAGGAAGGAGGGCGGGTATCATGGGGGTTTGGTATTCTATCCTCGCACTCTGCATAGACATGTCTGATATCACGTGCAGTGCGACATTGTCGGCACAGGGGGCGACTCCCACAATACCTTCAACATCTCCACCACGTCGTCAATTCTCGCCTCGTCGCTCCTGTTGATTGCCAAACACGGCAACCGTGCCAGCACCTCTCGCTCAGGCTCCGCAGACTTGCTCTCTTGCGCCCCGCCCAAGCCCCCTGTCCTTGCAGCCATCACCCCAGAGACGCTCCAGGAAATCTACACGGCGACCAACTACAGCTTCCTGTTCGCCCCAATCTTCCACCCAGGCGCCCGCCATGCAGCCCACATTCGCAAACAGCTCGGTTGGCGCACCATCTTCAACTTGCTCGGACCGCTCGCGAATCCCCTGCACGACCTCATCGAGGCACGCATTATTGGCGTCGCGCGCAAGGACATTGGGCCTGACTTTGCCGAAGCTTTCCGCCAGTCCGGCGCCCGGAAGGCCATGATCATCTGCGGCGACGAGGAGCTCGACGAACTGTCTTGCGCGGGCCCATCGCACTGCTGGCGCCTTACCGAAGACGCGTCAACCGGCCAAGTCTCGACGAATTACTTTACGCTCTCGCCCGAGGACTTTGGCCTACCAGCTCACCCCCTGACGGACGTTTCGCCGGGTAAGAGCCCAGAGCAGAATGCTGAGATTTTGATGAGGATTCTGACGGGCGAGGTCCCGCCCGACGACCCGATTCTGCACTTTGTGTACATCAACACGGCGGCCTTGTTTGTCGTCTCGGGAATCTGCGACGCCGACACGAGCGACATGGGGCACAGCGACGACGGCGAGGTGATTAAAGAGGTTGGACCCGGTGGCGGAAGATGGAAGGAGGGTGTGCGGCGGGCGAAGTGGGCAATTACGAGTGGGGAGGCGTACAGGCAATGGACGAAGTTCGTCGAGGTGACGAACAAGTGCAGTGAATCTTGATGGAATGTAGTCGATGTGGGGATACTACATTCTGGGCACGTAGACGAATGTACAAATCCGATCCATTGGCTAACATGCCGGATGAAGCGGTTGCAGTCTCCGACGGGCGGTGATGGCGAGATATGATGATGCGCGAGGATGCTTGAGTCGGTGGTAAGTCTACAAATCAACCACTCGCCCTTGACGACTGCTAGAATAGAATGAATCACAGCTGGAATAGAAAAAAAATGGTTGTTTACCGAGCCAAGACGACATGGACGCATGTGTACATGCGGGGACATCAGTGTCTCCAGTCTCAACACCAAACCTCTCAATCGCACGAGCAGAGCACCAACTCCCCTTGGACCTAATGGAGCGCCGTTTTCCCCACCTCCTCAAATCCCCAAATTCCCATCTTGACTCCTCACCAACCTTCTTCTCCTATTTTCCGAATTTGGGAACACTCCATCTCACTCACACTATCATCACCCCACAACCCGACTCAGCCCAGAACATCACGCAACAAACACCACCACCACCAACAACTGGAAACCCTTCCACATCCTCCTCCTCACGACCTAACCAAAACCCCGAAAATACCACCAACACGAGAACCATTCCCCACCCATCGCGGAACCACTCCGCAAAACACGTTCACGGCGATCTTTAACTAGCGTCACCCAAGACCCTGACCTGACCCTGACCTGACCCTGACCCTGACCTGACCCTGACCTGACCCTGACCCTGACCTGACCCTGACCTGACCCTGACCCTGACCTGACCCTGACCTGACCCCGAACCCTGACGCCGTGTGGGACCCTTGATTGCATCATCCTCGGATACGCTTCCCATCCAATACGCTCGCTCAATCGATGTTCAAGCCCCCTACTACTACCATCAGCCGTTTTTCTCACGTAGTGTGGTTTGCCACGACAAAGGTCCTAGGCATGGTATGGTAAGGCAAGGCAAGGGAAGGGAAAGGTGGGGTAATACAGGTAGACAGAGTAAGAGTTGCGTCTTCGTAACTGATACTTCGCGTCAACGCCCTCTCCTTTGCCGTACAGCGATCGATGTCATTCCGCCCTGCACACAATCGTAGTTTCCAGGTTCCGTACATACACACACGTGTCCCCCCAAAAAATCCCCAACAAATCCCTCCCCATCTCCAAGAAAACGCCACCCACAGCCTTGGATGCTATGCTCTGCCCCGCTCTCGGCGTGCGTGCGTGCGTGCGTGTGTGCGTACGTGCCGTGCATGCATACAGGACCCTGGCAATGCAAATCGGCGATCAATTTGCTTTGCTTTTCAGCCACAGGGCTGGGTATGGTATGGTATGATGCGGAGACTTTTGGCCGCGGAGGGGAGGCGGGGAATCTACAAGGGTAGGTAGATAGAGAGGTGTATTGCGGGCTGCAGAGGGGAGACTATGAGTAGTGCGGTAAGCTGGGGTTGATTGGATGGGAAGAAGGGGTTTTTTGAGGGGCTCCGCGGGGGACGAAGTGCAGAGTGGATGATTGGCTGGGGAGCGTATCCGAGGGGGAAGGGGGCGGAGCGCATGTTTGAACGTTGATGTGCGTTTTTGGGGAGTTCGGTGATGGGGTTTGGGTGGATGGGACGGCATGCCGTTGTGATGGGATGGTCCGCGGAAGGGAATGAATAAGACACACGGTAAGATCAAAATCATCCACGATGCGATGCGATGCGATCCGAGGGGAGGTCGGGCTCCCGATGCATGACATTAGAAATGCCCATTGGCTGAGAAATGTCAGGATGGGCAGATTCAATAGCACAGTGAAGGGTAGACACTCCGACCAATATCAACAAAACGAAGCCCATCAACGTTTCAATTAACTTCATTGGAGGCATATTCAAACAAAGTTAAGGAAAACAACACCCCGAAGCAATAGCGTCTGCACTCGCCTGGTCAGAAACAAAGTCTAGAGCTCCCGAGACCCCTTCCAGCGTGAAGCTTTGCGGAGACGCGCCGCGAAGGCTCATTCGCGTCCGAGGGAACTATCCGAGCTGTCACTTGCGCAGAACCGAACCAGATTGGCGGGGTGACGGACGTTGCCAAGAATCGGAGGTGCAGGCGGGACCGAGCCAGCGGAGGTGACGCCGCCACGGGCGAGAGGCTGACGTCTTTATGGCTCAGTCAACAACTCGAACGCGATTGCGAGGCAAGCTGATTACGAGTCATGACTAGACGGATGTTGAGGACCCTTTTGTGCATGCTCTGAGCTAGTAAGGAGACAGGCTTTGCGAATCACCCTCCAATGTCGTTCTAGAAGTGGCGAGGGGCGACAAGCTGAGCACTATTGCGTGGTCAGTTTTGCTGTAGTTACCCTTGTACTGGGAAGCAGCGCTGGCGAAGACTATTGCCAAAGCTGGAGCAAAGTCACCATGACTGGCGTGCAGTTAGTGCGCTCCAGGGTGTGGCGAATTGCGAACTTGAAGTGAGTAGATCAATCATAGGCACGATGACAAACTTTGTCCCGGACCCTGCGAGGCTTACCAAGGAACCCAATTGTCCCGAGAGGCATTGACGTTCTGCCGAGATCGCGATGGCTCGCAATAGCGCACGACCGATGGCGAGCCTCAGGGACTCGGAAATCAAAACAAGTGCGGTGGGAGGAGTCGGGCGGGCGCTTCGACAGTTTCACCAGATGTGGGGGACGTGTGCAGATCTGAGAAGATTGGAGGGGGGACACCAATGAGCAGAAGGCGATCTGATCCGGGAACATTACCAACATGGCGGACACGATGATGGCCTGCAAGATGCGGTTCAAGCCATTCGCCTGACGAGTGCCCAAGAGGAAGCTCCGAAGCATTGGATCGTAGTGTAGTATTATGTGGTAGAGTATCGTCTGCGGCCAACATCAAGATGCGTGCGTGCACTGGTGCCACGCAATTAGAGTCCCAGGTCAACAGCCATGGCCAAATACCATAGGGGTTTTCATCCGAACACGACGGCTACAGTCTTTCACTCGCCGTCAAGAAAGTCGACGCTGGTGGTGGTCGGAGGCCGGTCTCGACTCGTGGTGTGCCTATTTGGGCTAGCGGCACCCGGCGGCGTGGAGCGGTTCCCTGCATTTTGATTCAAGGGCCCACCTACGTCATGGCAGCATCGGGGTCATTTCAGCCATTTCGCGCAATCATGCAAAAGGGGGGGCGGCGGCTGCACGCGGCGGCCCTGCATGGGGCGGCGGGCGTCAGTCTGATCAGATGGAGTGCGCTGGCGGAGCCATGCCCTGGCAGGAGGGTCGGTGTGGATGAGCAAACAGCGAAAAGGGCCGGGTCGAGTGATTGAAATCTTCGATGGGCTTGGCAAGGCCGATGGTTTGGGCGATTACCCTACGATCTGAGATCGCAGCGACGGTCGCATGGAGGCAGGCGGCTCTATGAGGCATGAGGATGGGAAAATCTTGGAAATGGAGGCCCGGGACACGGGAGTTGGACTCGTAAAAATGGAAACGGGGGTCCAAAGGCGATGACGTTGGGGTGAGGCCATGATGAGACGGCGCGGCAGCGGGTCTGCAGGGACTGCGGCAGCACAGAAGCGGTTTAGCGTGGCCAAAGTGGGATTAGACTGCCATGGAGTGGGCTGGAGAGTGCTGGAGTGGGCTAGAGTGGGCATGGGGCGCGCAACCGTCGACCGATCGCTCGCCGGATGTTCGATCGCGGGGCACAATGGAGCGCAACGTTCGCTGGCGACCGCGTGTTCTTGTTGTTGCTGTCCGCCGCCGCCCGGTCAGCTCCACTAGACGGTAGGCGGTATTAGCCAGGCTGCGCTGCCAGGCTGCCGGCCCTGTTGCACCAGCCCTCGGCATCGGTCGTGAAGAGGGCACTTGTAGAGACGTCGTGAGGCGCGTCGTGGAGCTGTGGCTGTTGCTGCGCTGCGCTGCACGTCGCCGTTGCGCTGCGCTATCCCGGACGGCAGAGGGGCGTCAGACGGATGGCACGGGGGGCACAGCGGGCACGGGGGGCACGGCGGAGGCAAAACAGCGACGGGGCGCGTGAGCTGGCAGGTACGTCGGGCTGCGGGGCCCAGCACTGAATGCTCCCGAGGGAGGGCAAAGGGCAGAGTTGTGATCGATCGATCGATGGCCTGGCTGGCCTAGCGGCGTCAGACCCGGGCCTGCACATTGGGCGGGCGGGCGTCGTTGCGGCGGGCGTCGTCGCTGGCAGCGGGCGCCTCGAGGAGGCAGGCCGTCGAGGAGCGGCGGAACAGCACCAACTGGCTGCGCTGATGGTGCGAATGGTGATGTGGTGGTTGTGTGGTGGTGATGCCTCGTCGCCCTCGCCCTCACCATCGCATCACCATCCCAGCCCATGGCCTCGCCATGGCAGTTCCAACTTGGCGGCAGCCAGCGACGATCGGGCCAGGCGCCTCCCCGGCGTGGCTTGACCGGCGCGCGACTGGCCTGTACTGGCTTGGACTGGCTTGAACCTGCGGCAGTGCTCTGTGCCCTAGCGCCCTGGCTCTGCATGGCATTCACTTTAGGGCCGACGCGCAGAGGCATGGGATTGTGCGTCCCGTCGAATTTGCATCAGCCCTGGCCCTGGCAAGCAGGAAATGCTGTTGCTCGCCCGCCCGGCCCTGCTTGCTCGTCCCTGCCCGTCGTCCCTGTCGCGCTACTCATAAAGCTCCCATCGCGTCCCGCTCTTGTTGCTGACCTCTGTCCCATCCCATCTTGTGAATCCCCCTCTACTGCCCTGCCGCCAACCGCCCGCCTCCCGCGTAATCACCTCTCCAACGCTTGCCTCCGCCCGCCTCCACCGGCCTCGTTTGCGACCCCCCCCGCCGCCGGCTGTCTCACCCGTCCCTGGCCGTCCGTCCATAAGCTACAAATTGCGCCCTCTCCCCCGTCGCCAGCTGCCCTCGAGCTAGCCCGTCGCCGAAGCTCTTTCACGTGCGGCCCTCCCACCTGCGAAGCACATTCCTCCCCGTGTTTGGGCCGTTCCTTCCAACAAACCATGGACGGTAAAAACGCCTCAGGCCGCCGAATCTCGCTGTTGAACGACAATCCAGCACCCCCAACTCAACTCACCCGTTTGTCGTCATTCTCGCCTTCGCTGAGCTCCCGGACCTCTAGCTATTCGTCATCCCCCGTCAATTCCCCGCCCACGCCTCCGCTTGTGCGCAGCAATTCGGCCGACTCAACCACTATGGAAACGCCCTCGCCCGTCACGCCCGAATTCGGCTACGAGGGCATCTCGCCACCCAACATGGCATTTCCCCACGCCTCATTTTTCCCCTCGCAAAAGGACGTGGCCTCGGCCTACCCTCCTGTGCCGCAAAACGCGGGACCGCTTGCGTACCACGCCCCCAATGCGTCTCAGGCCGGCTACTTCAGGCCCCAACAGCAAGCAAGCGACAGCCGCTCCACGACGTCAGTCTCTGCGAACCCGCGATCCAAGAAGAATAGCTATCCCTGCCCCATGGCCAAGCAGTTCAATTGCAGCGACTACTTTACCACGTCTGGCCACGCCGCTCGACACGCCAAGAAGCATACGGGCAAGAAGGATGCCTACTGCCCAGAGTGCAACAAGGCCTTTACCCGCAAGGATAACATGGAGCAGCACCGCCGAACCCACCAGAGCGGCCGCAATGCCTCAAAAACTGCCGAGCCAAAGAAGGCGAAGCAGCAGACAAAGCGCCCAAGACCTGCTCCCATCCAGTCCTCTGACCCCTCGCTCTCCTCCCTCTCGTTGATGGACCCGGTCCTCCCCACCAGTCCCTCCGAGTCGGCCTTTGGCATGGCGCCCGCGGTGCAGCCAGTGGACTCGTTTGGTGCAGATTACTCTGCGCAAACGGCGTACCCTGATCCTACGACATACTCTCTGACCCACTCGTACAACCCGGGCTCGTCGTACGGACTTGACGCCCTCGCCATTGCTGCCAGTGGCGAGAAGCGCAAATTCGAGGCTTGAAGGCCTCTGGATGTCTCGTTTCTTTCACATGTTACTGTCACACAAAAGCGACGGCGCCGAGGACGCTAATGGCGCGAGGCGAAGCGTTTCATATCACGACATTTCTCGCACGCGAGTAATAGACGCATGCCGTCATGGCTACGAATGGACGAGGCGTACAAGGGTTGGAATTTCACTTCAGCATGTACATTTTCTCCCGGCTGGTCCCATCTGCTTTCTTGAGCTTCTCTTCATGTCTGTGGAGAGTGGATGCGTTTGGTGCAAAGGCTGGGCTTGACAGGGCAAACATGGATACCCCGCCCTTGTTAAAGGAGCACAGCGTTATGACTTTTCTGTTTTCTGTAGTGCGGCAGTGAGTGAGAGAAAGCCACAGGGCCTGTCCGATAGGTAGCTCATCAATCCTGACAAAGTTGCCTGGTCCATACGCGTTCCACAGTTTCCCGGGTGATGTAAAATGCGGTCCGCGGATGATGGCTGCGGCCAACCCGGGCTGAATCGGTGTCCAGGGGCGTTGGTGGAGAGGCTGGATTCTGAGTCGAGTGTGCTCAACAGAGATAGAACGCTTGCATGGAAGTTTGACGCCTGCAAACTCGCCCTGATCCCTACCAATGCCCGTATTACGACGCGGACAACCAGCTGGCGATCCGTCTCCCCGCCACCGCATTGTCGTCGTGCAGACGTGAGGCTTCGTGCTAAACCTTACGCCCCCGAGCAATTCCCCGCCAATGGCGCCGCCAGGCTGAGGTCCCTGCATCCATGGTAGCCCAGCCCTAGAGCACAGATCCGCACGTGAGCCCCTGCCCGCTGCCCCGGCTGGAGGAATTTGGGCCGTTGCAGCTCATTGGCACCGTCATGCCCACCTCGGCCGTGAAAGCTTAACGACGACATTGGTGGCTGGAGCCTGGAGTGTGAAATAAGAGTCTGAACCAAAGGTAAGGAAGGTGCGGACCGGCTCCTACCCCGTCACATGTGGCCGTTGCTTCCTCGCATATCCACCACTTCCTCCACAACTGTCCGGATGCGGTCCAACATGAACGCCTCGATTCGTCACGCCCTCGACTGGGCGCAGACCTCATACCACACGTACGCCAGCAGGAGTCATGCAGCTGCATCATGCATCGTCAACGAAAACACCCCGACCCGACCTTCCCCGTTGGGCCGTGCCGCTTCCCTGCCGCTTCCCTGCCGCAGATCTCTAGCGCAGGACAGGCAGAGTACCTCGATGCTTCTCAGTTACACAGACGACAGATTCATCAGCTCTCTACTCGACGGAAGACGGAACCTTTGAGTATTACAGACTACCCTCTGGCTCCTGCTCCCATACCCCATCTCGACAGCACAAAGACGCCTCTGTCAGAGCCGAGTCCAGCCGAGTTGGCATGTCTCTCATCGCTCCTCCAACCACCTCGTCTCATTTCTCAGCTTCTCGTCTGTACCATCATGTCCCACGGCATACAAGGGTAACTAATCGTCCCTGCACCGCGCATTCTCTTGTTTACATGCAAACGCACGGCTACGGGTTTTTCTCCCCCGTTCCCCACCCCTACTCCCACCCCTTTTCGTCCGTGCACCCCATCTCTCCCCTTCTCCAACTTTCTCCTCTCGTGGGGCTACTGTTGTGCCACGTCGTCTATCTGCCCACAAATCCAGGAATAGGTAAGACAGCATGCGGGGAAACGGCAGGCCGTGTTTCATGATTTCGAGCGCATATCCTCTCGAATGACCCCCTGGTTCCGCGCAGCTCAGATTGACGAGGCATGGAGAGAGGATCGGGAGACGGTTCTCGCCAAGATTCGTGATGATCCTCACGCGCGGCCGGCATCTTGTCACAACCGTATAGTGGACCCATCGAGAGCCTCTTCACATGACTGTTCCAGCTCTTGGCCGTGCGTGCTAGCAGACACCCCCCACGCTTTCTTTCACACACAGATTGCACAGAAACGCCATCTTGTCCCTGCACTCCATTTGTGGGAACAGTCGTGTGTGTGCAACGTTTGACTGTCGCACGAGTCGACTCGCGTCTCTGCCCCCAGCCAGGCATCACGACTCGTTTCTCCGATGCCACATGCGAGAAAAGCTTCGAAGGAGTGGGGGGCATTATTTCTTTTTCGTGCTGCAAGGGCACTGCTGTCACTCATGTGTTGATCAAGGCACCCGGCATGCTTTGCACGACTGTGGCTGAAGCACGCCACCGTCTTTCTTTCCGACGTCTAGAAGGCAATGAGAGGTAAGGGTCAGGGGTGCGAAGGGCTGGCTAACTGCAGCTGCCAACGTGGTTGCACTGGAACACCCAACGGCTGTCACTGATTGGCTCCTGCAGGAACGACCAGGTCGAGAAGGGCAGCGTCGCACAGAGGCGTCGAATGCAGTCAGAAGAGAATTCATAGACAGGAAAATGCAGCACGAAATCAGACTCTCGCATGAGCGACGGAATATCTCTCTGTTTGAACTAACACAAATGGGACCAATTCTCGCCTCCATACATTCTCTAGGCCCGGTCGTATGAGTGCTGCAGGCTCCCGCCGAACTAGAATACACACTCGCAGTGCCGTGTCTGAGACACGACTGAAAGCAATCGAGCATGCGTCTTGCTCCATCCAGCGCTCGAGGCCATTTTCGTGGGTGCACGCCGTCCGTTCACGGTAGAAGCGGTCCGAACCACAGAGATATTCCGGGACGTGACAGGTAGGCCACGGCATGAACGCTGCGGCCCGCGATGCAACCGCTTCCGCTCAACAAAAATCTTACATTTCACAAGTTTCAGGCTGACCGGGTATCTGGAGGCGAGCACGCAGAATACTGGTAGACAGCTGGCGCGTACTGCTTAACCGATGTTCGCCTTGTGCAGATAGCGCGCGAAGCTAAAGTCTTCGTCCTTGGGGCCGCCCTGGCTATCTTGCAGCGCTTGTTGATAGCGACCCTCGAGGCCGCCGTCTGCGCGCTCGCCGCCGTCCGAGTCGGAGTCGAAGTCGTTATCGACCGCCATGTCGTCGTCGTCGCCCATATCCTCGGCGTCGCTGACAGTCTCGGCTTCCGTCTTCCTGGGTCCTTTTCCCGTGCCGCCCATTTTCATGTCTTTCATGAGCTTGCCGAGCTCTTGTTCGCGAGAGGCCACCTTTGCTTGCTCACGCTCCCGCTTCCGTCTCTCGAGTTCAGGCTTGTAGTCGCGCTCAAACTCTTCCTTCTTCTCTTGTACGCCCTTGAAAAAGTCGCTCATGCCTTCACCGGTCATGGCACTCACTCCTACGACGCTCAAATGCTTGTAGAATTCATCCAAGACTAGTGACATGCTGTTCAGCAGACTGCCCATGTAGCCACTTCCGCCGCCGACGCCTTCACCCCCAAAACTGCCGCCCTCTTCCTCCTCCCTGAGAGCGGATTGAAAGGCTTCAAAGTTTGTCATCCACTCCTTGGCAAACTCTGCGTCCTGGGCATCCGTCTTGTTGAAGACTAGTATCATGGGCAGTTTCGTCTTGTAGAGAATGGAGCAAGCGTAGAGCATGTTGGACATGAAAGTCGACGTGCTCGTCGTGCGAGGAGTATCAATGACATAGGCAATGACAGTCGGGAACGTGCTAGCCAGACTAGAGAGCAATATCTCACCACTGGCAGACCACACAAAGACCTCAATCTGGCCGGGCGTGTCCACCAATATATGCTTGACCTGCGGTGGCTGCGGGACCGGCGGCGTCGTCTTGCCAGCCATAAAGTCAGCCGTGCTCTGCTCGGGCGCCTTGGGCACAGGCTGCGGCCGCGTTCGTTTCTCGAGCAGGCCGACGACCTGGTCGATCTTTGTGCTGAACAGATTCAGGCTCGTAAGGATGCCGCCGTTGGGCCCCAGGTTGAACTGCTTCATCACCTCCTTGTAGTTGACCGAGTCGCGGATGTCGATGTTGGGGTCAAAGGGGACGTGGTGCACGGCCGGGTCCAGGTTGAGGACGTAGGGCGGCGCGCCGGGGTTCTTGGTCACGCTGGGCGAGGGGTGCGTCGGGTCGGGGTGCGTGTAGAGGTGCGAGATGAGGCGCTGCATAAAAGTCGTCTTGCCTGAGCCGGCCATGCCGACGCAGACGATGGCGACGGGGGAGTCGTGCGAGTCGGAGGCTCCTGCAGGAGCTTCGGCGGGGGTCATCGTGGTTGCCATGGTTTGTTGGAGGTGTGTGTGCGGTGGATGGAGAGAGGTAGAGGTTCGATTAAGCTCGCATAGCTCTGAGTCGCTTGTCTGAGGTGGTGGAGCCCCGCGTAGCTAGCGGTGAAAGAGAGGCACGAGAGTTGCTGCAAGGTACGAGTCTTTGTCTGAGAAATTCTTGGGCGGGGCGGAGCGGGGCGGGCGGTCGGCGGTGATGTCAGAAAAGCTCCGACTGGCCGCGCTAGTGAGTCGGCAGGCCAAGATTTGCGGAAGCTCCAACTTTACCTCAACCTCAACCTCAACCTTTACCCATCGCGACCCACGAACCATTCGAGAGCATCCGAGATGGGGCTCGAGGACTTTGAGCGAGAGCTTGCCGAGAAGAAGGAGAAGTCTGAGAGGAAAAAGAGGGACAGGAGTCGGAGCCGGAGTCGCGACAGGGAACTTCGACATCACCACCGCTCCAAGGTACGTGAGCTCTATTAAATTACGACCACGCATCGCAGCTGATTCGATTCCAGGGAAATGACAGAGAACATCGACATCATCACTCTTCGCGCCACCACCGCCATCGAGACGACCATGACCGCGACGATCGCCACGGCCACAAACGTTCCAGGCACCACCGCGAGACCTCCGAGGAGCGTGCTCGGCGCAAGCGACGTGAGAGGGAGCGGGACGATGATGAAGGCCGTTCGAAGCGCAAATCAAAGCGCGAGGACGATGACTCGCTCTCTGATCATGTCGTGGAAAAGGACCACGTGCCTCCAGACGACGATATCCTAGATCAACGGCTGGAGGATGCCGTCGACAACGACCGGAAGCGCGACTCGTGGATGGAGGCCCCTTCGTCGCTGGATGTGGAATATGTGCGGCGCAAGAAGACGGAGGAGCCATCGAGATTCGTGTCTGCGTCTACGTCTGGAGCCACCGACTTTCACACACGGAGTCACCTGGCCGAAGTGAAGCACCATCTGGCAGACTTGCACGAGGAAGAAGACGACGAGGTCGAAGACATGCCAGCCCAGCGTGACGTGTCCTATGAATTCGGCGATGCAGGCTCGTCTTGGCGCATGACGAAGCTCAAAGGCATCTACAGAAGCGCAAAGGAGGAAGGGCGAACCGTGGAAGAAGTAGCCATGGAGAGGTACGGCGATCTACGGGACCTTGACGAAGCGAGGGAAGAGGAGATTGAGCTTGACCGGCGAAAGATGTATGGAAAGGACTACGTTGGGAAGATTAAGCCGTCGGGAGAGCTGTTTGAGGAGCGGAGGTTGGCAGCAGGCATCCATCGTCCATCGCGGACGTTGTCAAAAGCACTCGAGCTTCCCCAGGAAGAGATTATCCCTGATCCACAGCCGACAAGCACTGTCAAGTTGGATCTAACGGCCCTGAACAAGCTAAAGGCACAGTTGATGAAGGCAAAGATGAAAAAGGCTCCGAATGCTGCCGAGCTGGAAGCCGAGTACAATGCCGCTGCCGCCAGCTTCGCCAACCGCTCGGACTCGGACGTTGTTGTCCTGAGTGCAATGGACAATCGCATGCTGGCTGGTGGGCGCAATGGCGAAGTCAAAGAGGTGGATAACAAACGAGGCCGAGAACGAGGGACAGTTGTCGAGAACGACGACATGAGTATCGACGATATGGTCCGACAAGAGAGGCGAACGAAAGGCCAGAGCGAAGGAATGCTGCTTGCGGAGAAGATTGGCAAGGATGCAAAGTTTGATGTGAGTGTGCGTCAGTTTTTCGCAAATGCAGTGCTCATGTGCGCAGAACGACCTCGATTACCTCGACGAAAATGCATCCAAACTAGCGGCCCGCGCCCCCAAATCCAGCGTCAACTTGCGCAACGCAGCAATCGCAGACTACCAACGCACGAACCGCATCCTCGACTCCTGCCCCCTCTGCCACCACGAAGACAAATCCCCACCCCAACCCCCCGTCGCGCCCATCATCTCCCTCGGCATGCGCACCTTCCTCACCCTCCCCACGGCCCCCGAAATCAGCGACGGCGGCGCCGTAATCGTGCCCATCCAGCACCGCACCAACCTCCTAGAATGCGACGACGACGAATGGGACGAGATTCGCAATTTCATGAAATCCCTCACGCGCCTCTACCACGAGCAGGGCCGCGACGTCCTCTTCTACGAAAACGCAGTGCGGCCGCACCAAATGAAGCACGCCGCCCTCAACGCGGTGCCTATTCCGTTTGAGCTAGGCGCTACCGCGCCTGCATATTTCAAAGAAGCTATACTGCAGGCAGACGAAGAATGGGCCCAGCACAAGCCCCTCATCGACACTCTGAAAAACAGCCGTTCCGGCATGGGGAAAGCGGCGTTTCGGCGCAGTATCGCGAAGGAGATGCCGTATTTCCATGTGTGGTTTGAGTTGGATGGGGGGTTGGGACATGTTGTTGAGGATGAAAGGAGGTGGCCTAGAGGGGATCTGTTTGCAAGGGAGATACTCGGGGGGATGTTGGATGTTGGGGTCGAGGTTGTGAGGAGGCAGGGGGGGTGGAATAAAGGGGATGGGAGGAGGGTGGAGGGGTGGAGGAGGGGGTGGGGGAAGTGGGATTGGACGAGGGCTTTGGAGGGGAGTTGAGGGGGGGGAGGTGTGGAGATATTCAGTAACTGCTTCTTTTTTTTACTTGACACTAGAGACATGCAAATGGAGATGTATATTAATTATAATATGACTTGCTGTTGGAGGGTGCCTCCGTAGCGTTTGCACTCGCACGTGATCGCGTTAGTGCCTTGGTACGACCACATATAAATAGCTTCCTCTGTAGCTTCAATACACGTCAAGCCCTCCGTCCATCACTTGCCTCTCTCTTGCTTTTTAATTCCTTGTTTCTTCACACCCCCCTTCAGGCATCGAGGATGTAAGGCTACCAATTGTTTGCTGTGAGGAAAGGGGCCAAGTTTGAGATGGTAGGAGATAAATAGATAGATAGGAGTAGAGGGACAAAGCTCTGCGACGCCTTCAGGCGTGGGAGGCGATGAGTGATGGGTTCTAAGGGTTGTTGGATGAGCATCAAAGCATCATCCCCCCCCATCATCCTATTCCCCTCCCGTTCCCCTTTGTTTTCCACTTCACCCCTCACCAATGCCTAACAACGACCAACCACCCCCCCTCCCTCACCGCGCCCCAAACCCGCCACACAACCCCCCTCTTCACACCCTCCTGCGCCCCCACATCCTCCACCGCATGCTTCCCGTCAAGATGCCTCAACAACTTGGGCCAGAAATCCCGAACTTCGCTGTCCTCAAACGTCGCCCCGATCTTCTCGAGCCACCGGCTCTCGAGCGCATTCGCTTTTTGCGGCGAGAGCACTATGGACGGCGCGAAGCCGGCGTGCGTGGTCGTGTGCGGAGGGGGGCTGGGCAGCGCGGGCGAGAAAACGTTGTGCGTTGGGGACAGCGGAGAGCGCGTGGCTTCCTCGCTGGGTTTGAGGTGCAGGGGCGACGGACGATGGTGCGGTTTCCCTTGCGGTAGCGGGGAGGGGGAGGACGGGCGGTGTAGGGGGATCGTGGTGCGGTTGCTGCTTGTGCTACCTGCGTCGCTGGCGGGGCGCGCGGGGCTGCCGCGCCAGGCGGCGCTGCGGGAGGGGCTGAGGATGATGGTGCTGGATGCGAGGTCTTCGTCGTCGTCGGCGCGGCGGTGGGGCGGCGGGCGGCGGAGCGGGGTGCTGGGGCGGTTGTTGGAGAGCAGGAAACTGGTGCGCTTGGTGGAGTCGGAGAAGAGGGTTTCGGGGACGGAGTCGGTGTCGTCGGCGTCGCGGCGGGCGTCTTCGTCGGATTTTTTGAGCGCGGCTTCGCGATCTAGGTCGTGGGCGACTTGGGCTTTGATGGTGGCGGGGACGCGGACCCAGGCAAAGGTGCGGAGCTGCGTGACCCAGCCGCCGCGCATGAGCCAGGCTAGGATTTCCATGTATCGCTCGCGGTGTTCGTTGGTAGGGATGAAGAATCGGTACGGCTTCGGGGTGCCAGAGAGCAAGCTTAGGATCTTGGGGAGAGAGGGGAGCGTGGGAAACCGGGCGGCGTAGGCGGGAATGGCGGCGTGCAGAGCAGACATGTCTGCATTGGGAGAGACAATGTATGTGTCTCTTGGATGGAGCGGAGGGATTAGACGTGCCCGTCTCCAAAACACGAGATGGCTGGCCACGTACTCCATGTCTTGTGCCAGGATGTTGTGTTTGATGGAAATCTTCTGCAGTGACTTGGTGGGAACGATGTTTCGAATGTAAAAGGCGAGAGGGGCCGTGCTCCCTCTTGAATCGCTCTCCAGGTCCTTGATCAGCGTTTCGGCGTCTTCAAGGAGCAGGAGGGCCGAGTGCTGAGTGAGTGGAGTGCCGTCGTCGTCTTCGGTGACCACGTTGGATGTGGTCAACCAGAGCCCGGGCATCTGCGGCTCTAGGGCATTTGGGAGGTAGGGCGTTGAATCGGCCTGTGGTATCTGGAACGAGGTGCTGAAGCTTCTGTCAAAGTGTATGTGCGCAATCTTGTTGCTTGCAATGGCATCGAACAGGATTGCGATCCATTTCGCAAGAGGCGAAGTGTTGACAATCTGCTGCCATGTCACCGACAGCGATTCTCCCATCTCCTTGGCTCTCTGCTTGATGTCGATGATGCGCTTGCTCTCGCTCCAGACGTAGTGGTAGCGCGCCTGCTCGTACTTGAGTACCTTGGCAAACTTTCGCGTCACGTTGTCGTACATTTCCTTGACGCGCAGCTGGTACTCGAGCGCAGGCGGATTCAGCACAAAGACAATGTTGAACATGGTCATGTCCGGCACGTTGCCCGTCGTGGAGTTGCTCCTAGTATCGGAACCAGCCTCGGACACGGCGCCAGACATTAATCCATGGCCGTAGCCTGGCTCGAATCCCTCGGGGTAGACAAAGGATGCCTCTGTGCTGGGTATGCCGCTGCCATCCCCGTCCGAGTCTTGGATGTTGTTGTTGGCCACACTCTCGTCCGCCTTCTCTTTCGGCCTGTCCTTGCGCCGCCGCGGTTTCTTCCAAAAGCCGTCGTCGCGCACAAACATGGGCGCGCCCACAAAGACGATGCCCTCGACGCCCAGCTCGAAGCGGCGTTTGTTAAAGGCCTTGCTCGGACACAGCAGCTTCTCCAGCGCGTCTATCTTGAAGCCCAGCACCGTGTTCCAGTCGTAGTCACCGCCCTGCCCTTTGCCCTCTTTGTCGCTCTTGCCCTCTACGTGTTCCTCGACGTCCTCCTCGTCGATGCTCTCCTGCCGCCCCCAGATGCCGACGCCTGGCCGACTGTGCTTGTCCTTGTCCCTGTAGCTCGTCCTCCCGCTGCCCTTGCCTCCCGACGTCCTGCTTCCGACTTCAATGTCGTCGTCATTGTCGGTGCTGCTGTCCCAATCGCTGCTGTCATCGTGCGAGCCGTCGAGACTCCCAGTCGATGTGCCGTAGCCAAACCATGCAGGCGCCTGGTCAGCTGCGAGGGCGGTGGCCGACGGCGAGAGGGGCGGATAGTGAAAGACTAGGCGGGGACCGAGGGAGCGTGATTTTGTCACGAGGAGGATCGAGTGGAGGGTTGAGGCTGGAGGCAGCGGGAGGGACATTCTGGTCAGCTTGTCGACATGGCGGGGCGAGATATGCAGTTCAATGTGGAGAGCTTCGGGGGTCCGCAAGGTACGCCGTCATAGCTTCATCGCCAAGACGCTCCCACAAGGGAGAGTCTAGAAACTTGGTGGATTATGAGACATGGACGCAGAAGTAAGTTCTACACATTGCTTCAGTATGTGCTGGGGAACACGCTCAATCTTCCGCCATCCGTAACCTGCATCGTGCCGTTGATATACGCCCCTCCCTTGCCAACAAGAAACAGCGTCTGCCCCGCAACGTCATTCACATTGCCCATGCGCCCCTGAGGAACCTCATTCGTGCCGTAGCTACTGCTGTTGCCCTGCGTCATTTCACTCGGAAACGGCCCAGGACAAATGACATTGCTCCTCACGCCCCATTCGGCCAGAAACGAAGCCAGAATCTTGCCGAGTTGGGCCGCTGCAGATTTACTGGCATTGTAACAAAGCCCCGCACTCGACTTTCGCATAAACGATGCCACGCTGGCGACCGTGATAATGTGCGCGAGGCGGTCGTCGTCGGCATCAGCCCCAATCTTCTCTAGTGCCGACGCATCCTGCTTCCGAGGGTTCCCAGACCCAGTGACCTTGCCAGCTGCCCACCCACGTCGCGTGTTGGCTGCTTCCAGTAACGGCAGGAATGCCGCAGAGACTCCCACGACAGACTGTGTGTTGATTGCCATGGCACTCTCCCACCCGTCCCAGTCCTTGAGCATCAAGTCTCTCAACTGGCTGATGGACTCTGCCTCGTAGAGCTGTCTTCCGTTCTTCGGCCCCGTTACGCCGGCATTGTTGATCAAGACGTCGACATGTCCAGTCTCTTCGGCAATTTGCTTCACCGCAGCGTCGATGGATTCGGTCGACGTCACGTCGGCGGATATGGCAGCGAGGGCGGATTCGGAGCTTTTCGGCGCTGCTGGGGAGGAGCGCAGCGTTTTGATCGCGTCGTCGAGCACGTTTTGCCGGCGACCGAGCAGGTAAATCTTGTACGCGCCGTTCTGGTATAGTGCAGATGCGATGGCGAGACCTATGCCTGGGAATTTGTCAGTCGCACAACGACACAGTCCAGCGGACGCGAGATCGCACCACTGCCTCCCCCGGTGATGACAACCACCAGCCCCTTCGCGTTGAACAAAGTCGCTGGGTTCAAAGGCGACAAGACGTCCATGTTTTGTGTCTGGTGCGAGGGAGAAATCCCCAGCAATCGCGTGCGAGAGGGTGATCTGTTATCGGTGCATCTTTGTCCGAATCAAAGTTGGCGCTGATGCCGTCATAGCCCGAGCGAGGCCGGCAAGGGCGTTTAACTACCGAGCAATTGCGCTGAAGCGCCACAGTGAGGATCGGACTTGGGGAAATATTAATTAATGCTTTCTTTGTTCAGTATGCTTGGGGTATCATCCAACCCGTTGCCAGAAACGCCGCATGAGAGGCTCCACCGTCTTATACGCTTGTAGCGACACTGCCAATGATCTTTAGCCCATGCCCATCGGCCGAATATGCCAGAGTGTACCGGCACGGGTGCCATGCTACCTGTGCTGCCGGCTGCGGGAGCTCCATCTCGTGTACAATGGCACCAGTCTCGGTGTGCGCAATCTGCAGACCCTTGTCCTCCTCGGAGCCTGCCGTGATGTAGCTCCCGTCAAAGGAAAAGTCGACACTCTTGACGGGGCCTTCTACCAGATGGAGAGTCCTCGCGCAGAGCCACTCGGACGTGTCCCAGAGCGTGACTAGGGCGTCGTTACCGCCCGTCGCCAGGTATTCTCCACTGGGCGACATGGAGAGTGTGGTGCACGACGACGTGTGCGCGTTGAGCGAGAACCAGCTGTCGAAGGAGGGGTAGTCGAGGATACGGACGGAGCCGTCGCCGGTCGTGAGGAACTGTTTCTTACCTGCCCAGTCAAAGACGCATTCGTTCGTCTGGACACTCTGCTTGTGTTCCGACACGGGCGCAAGAGCGGCGCGATCGATTGCAACGAGCGTATTATCCTGTCTGGTCAGCTCTGCCCAAGCTATGCAAGACGCTGTCTCACCTTTCTCCCCGCAACAATGGCGCTGCCGTCGGGCTTCCAGGCCAGCGTAAAGGGCTCCCCGCCAACCTTGACCTCGCCGACAATGGCCTTGCTCCGCACGTCCCAGAATCTCACCATGCCGTCGGAGCTGCAGCTGGCCAGCTCCGTCTCGGTGTTTGGGTGAAAGGCCACGCGCTCCACGGCGCCCTGGTGTCCCTTGAGCTCAGTCGAGTGCTTCGCGTTTGTCTTCTCTGGGTTCCATATCCGCAGCGTGCGGTCAGCCGCTCCTGTGGCGATGAGGGTGCCGGGGGCATTCCAGGACAGTGAGCGAATGTAGTGCGTCTGTGAAACGGCCGAGGGACGCACTTGGTCAGTGTAGGTGGACGTTTTGAATTTCGAAAAGGTTGCCGAGAATGTGGTCCGGGGCAGCGCACGTGCGCGTGTCGGCGGTGGCATTGCGAGCGATGCGGCGGTTGGGATGAATGTTTGTGCGTCTGCGTCTGCCGTGGAGAGCTTCAATCCGATGGCATCGAGTTGACCATTCCCTTTTAGGTATGGTGTCATTTCTTCTCAGCCTACTAGTACACTATCCGAACAACCAAGAACGCTCCTGATATATACTCGACCTGTAGGCTCCAGCATTCCATGGTTGATTTCTGAGCACATGACCAAGCGTTTTATTTGGTTTGATTTCTGTTGCAGATATATTTTCCGTGGATCTAACTTGTGTCGAATTTTGAGACTTGTTGTAAACCTTGGTGCACTGTTTTTGTGAGCCCAAGTCACGGGACTACCTCGTGACCAAGTATCATGTACTTAATGCTGCTCCTCAGCCATCTCTTCTATATATCTCATCACATCTGATCACACCTACACCACACTCGTACCATATACAATACACCTTGTACACCCTCCACTCCTGCTTACAGTTTTAGAACACCAGACAAGAACTAGGAACAGATATTTGTTGGTATCCCTTCGCTCGCCATCATCTCGAGGCCTTAGGTCATACCAAAACGAAAGCTTCGGCAACCTCGTCCACTGCCTCACCCCGCATAATGCCCTCAACATAGCAATCACCAATCACCTCGTACTCTCTCTTCTCTTCATCCACCGCATTCAGCATAATAGGCACACTACATCCATACACAATCGCAATCACAGACTCTCCATCCTTGGTTCCCTCCCATGGCGCCAGTCCAAGCCTCCCCTCTGTAGTCCTCATGAACCTCCGCCCATACCCCATCGCAAGACACAGGCGCAGCGGCTCGCTATACCCCTGTCTCTGCGTCTCGCCGTGCGATAGATTCGAGCCGTCGATCCCCAGCACCACATCTGTGCTATAACGCGGCTCGCCTCCGTTCGACGTAGCTTGGTTCAAAAAATCCACCATGTCATACACGCGCCACCCGTCCAGGCCCGGCAGAAGTTGTAGTTTTGCGAGTCGAGCGTTTAGAAACTCCTCACTCTGCTGCGTGTCGCCGGGGAAGCGGGCATCGCTAGTGACTTTCACCCTGTCGATGATCTTCCCGCGCACGTGCAGACGTCGTGTTGCTACGGCATCGTTGGGCTGATCGTGATCATGTCGATGCTCTCCAGCAGCCTTCCACGAGATGGAGCTTCGTAGTGCGTGGACACCGCCCGTCGCGAGGCGGAAAGGCGCTGAGAGGGGGGTTGCAGTCCAGGACGGAACCCAAGATGGCAGGCCCTTTAGCTCTTTGGGTGTGTTTGGGAGACGCATATCTAAATTGGCCGACCACAGAGAGAGAAAGTCTAGTGAGCCGTACTGTTGCGCCAGTGTGACGGCGAATCTGATGAAATTCTCTTGCATGGAGACTCCGTCGTAATTCGGTGTGAATTCGGAGCCCTCGATCATGCCTAGGAAGGCGTAGAGTTGGTCCTCTAGCTTCGAAGTCTGAAAGTGATGGGCGATGGAGTACATTAGGCGTAAGAAGCGGAGAGGCTGCTCATCGGTGAACGGGTACAGCTTCAGGTCGATCAGGTCGCCGTAGCTATTCCACGTATCCTCCACGTCTTCACCCTCGCGCGGTTGCACAGTGTATATGGTCACCAGATCAGCCATGTCATCCCTACTCAACACAGCATCCCCAACCAGAAAAATCTCAGCACTGGCAAGTAACAGCTCTTGCACGACCCAGCCACGTCCGAACCACGGTCGGGAGAAAAATTTGCGCAATGCGGGCGCATACTTGGCATATGTTACGTCGCTTGTAAAGAAACTGCTACGTACTACGTTGAAGCGATCGTCAGGGTCGAATTTTTCATTTCCTGGAATCACATAGTCCGAGTTCTCCATCCCTCGTAGCATTTCGCCCACCTTCTCCAACCATAGCTGCGCAGTGTCGCTGTAATCGTCTTTGAGACCCAGCCAGATGATGACACGGCGCGCCACTTTGTATATGCGAGCCATGAGGCGGATTTGCTGCGACTTTTCCTTCGAGTCGTCGTCTTGCTTGATGCATATCTGGTCGATCCAGAGATAGCCAGTGGTCGAGCGGCGGGTCAGATAAGACAGGGCCTGGGAGAGGTTTTTGGTGAGTCCAATCTGGCCAGAGTCACCATCAAGGTGGAGAGAAGCAACACGTTCTTGGTTACCCCAGGTGTACGATACGGCTTCAAAGTCGGGCTGGGATCCTTTTGGGGGAATCTCTTTGTGAACGATGCGGTAATTGGGCTGTGGGGTATTTCCGTCGAGAATCTGTATGAGGCGTATGTGCTCGCTGCTTTCCAGCGGCTTGTAGTCGTATGTTGTCGGGTGGGTGTTGCGGTCCATGGCTGCCAGGTCGACGGAGGAGGGCAGTTTCACTCCTCACAGATGGTGCAGTTACGAAGTGCTGAATTGCTGGTTTGTGACACCGGTGGTGGTGTGGCGTCCAATGAGCCGATCGGTGAGACGAGGCTTCCATCGACCACCAGTCCAGCATCAGTCCAACATGAGCCCTTCTCTTCTACGATTTGATTGCAACGGTCTGCGCATCGCCCAGGTGGTCAGCCACATCAGGCCGGAGTTCCGTAGCGAGGTCACGGGCCTTTTGGGTGGCGGCTGCGCTCCAGCGGCTTCCGATTCGGCGAGCTGACGAATGCACCTGCACGCCTTGAAGGTCAAGCCCCACCGCTCGCAGCCTAATGACATTTGGAACCACAATAAAAGTCAACATGCGCCATGATCCTCGCCATGTACACGTTCTGTTCTGGCCGTCTCCTCGATTGAAAACCACCTTAGCGCCCCCTGCTGGGACGTGCCGTTGCCTGCTGCCTGGGCTGCCTCCATGGAGCAAACAGAACACCCGCCTGCTGTAGACGGATCCCTTGCTCCCGAAAGCGATTCGTACGACTTGTTTCTACCCTTCTCTGATTTGGATTTGATTCCCAACTCGTGGTCCTTGGACGATGGCATCAATGCTGACCTTCCCTTCGCCCCACTCGACCACTTTGGAGCACCACTCTATGTGCAACCCGATATCTCGCAAGCGGAACATTTCTACGGTGGAAGTGACCCTGACTTCGTTGGGCAGCTCGAAGCGCGAACCAAAGCCAAAGTCCTCGCAGAGATAACACCTGGCGAAACGGAGCCGCACTACTTGCAGGGGACGGCGGACTTGATAAGCGGTGGAATCATCTCAACCACACATCTAGATGCCTTGATTAGAGCCAAAGTCCAGGAGACCCTAATGGAACACATCAAATTGGGTCAAACCACGGCGACAACCCAACCGCAAGATCAGTGCCGGCCTTTGCAATGTACGATTACTTCAAGGCAACCGCAAGACAGCAACGGCTACACCGTCAGCCCCAGTTCTGGTCACCCCGATACCACTCAGTTCCCAACATGGGAGGCTAGCAAGCATCATAGTCCTAAAAGCAGTCCACAAATATCGCCTCGATTGCCATCCTTACCTGATGGGCTGCAAAGCCGGTCAGATGAGCCAATAGAAACCCCCTCGGATGACTTCGCTTTGTGTCCACCCCAAGTCAGCATCGATTTTGCACCGAGATCACGCCAAACGTCCTCCGATTTGCATCTTGCCAAGCCGCGACGCAGTCGAGCTCAATTTTCGCTGGAATCAATCGAAGTGCTAGAGACCTGGCTGAAACAACACGTTGATGACCCATACCCCACGAAGCACCAGAAAGAGACAATGGCCAAACAGGCGGGACTGACCGTCAAGCAAGTCAACAACTGGTTTTCAAACAGCCGAAAACGGAAGCTCTCGAGCGTGGAACAGTGGCTCTCATCCTCGGAGGAAGATGAAGATGTCAAGGAGGCTGTCGCTCGCCATTTGTCGCGATCCCCCCAACGTCGCGTATCTGGTTTCAGTAGCGCCGACATGTCTTATCGAAGTCCTGCGAGCATCTATGGAGGACACTCGTCTGCATCAAGTGTTGGTTCGGCATTTTCACAGTGCTCTGCTGCAATGCTAACAAGATCGCCGAGGCGCGGAAGAAGAAAGCATAGCCGTACCTCGGCCTACGTGCGTTCTGACTACAGCGTCTCAGATCAACTGAACGATGATTTTTTCGCTGTCAGTCCACTAAATTCTCCCCATATCTCACCCGAGTTGAGACCACGGCAAAATCTTCCCAGAATTCCATCCACTTCCTCATTATCACTGGATCAGCGTCCGGTCGAAGCGAAAATATCGTTCCAGTGCACGTTCTGCTACAAGCACTTGAGCGAGAAAGCATGGAAACGCCACGAGGAGACGCAACATCTACCAAAGACCAAATATGTGTGCATGTCAACCGGTCCCACAATCTTAGATAACGCACTGGAATTTCACCTCTTGTCCCAGTGCGCTTTTTGCCTCGACAGACCGCTTCCTTTGGACGACCATTTCAGCACCCAGCATCGCATCTCCGAGTGCTTGGAGAAGCCAATCGATGATCGAACATTCTTCCGCAGAGACCATCTGAAGCAACACGTTGAAACTTACCATGGAGCAAGGTTTGACGCTAGATGCGCCGAACACTGGCGACAGGACATTGATCGTTCCTCTCAAACGTGGCACTGTGGTTTCTGCGGATGCGATCTGGGGAACGACTGGGATCTCCGTGCCATGCATATTGCCGAACATTTCCGTAAAGGACTCAGCATGAATCAGTGGATTCATGAAGGGCCGGAAAACCGCGGGGTCTTAATTTCTAATAATATTGTCCATCCCGAGCTTCTTCATTTGGATTCTGGCCCTTCCAGAACACTGAAGCACCCGGCCACCTTCCAGTGTACGCTTTGTCCAAAAAAATTCACACGCGCGTACAACCTCCGAAGTCATCTCGGAACCCATACTGATGAAAGGCCGTTCGTGTGCGCAGTATGTGGAAAGGCCTTCGCACGGCAGCATGATCAAAAGAGACACGAGGGTTTGCATTCGGCCGAGAAGATGTTTATTTGCAAGGGAATACTCAGAAACGGAGAAGGCTGGGGGTGTCATCGACGTTTTGCAAGAGCACATACCCTCGGGCGCCATTTTCGATCAAAGTTCGGCCAGGCCTGCATAAGGCCGTTATTTGAGGAGGAGGGCTCTTTGCCAGGGGTAGATCAGCTGCCTGCCGCAATTCTAGCGCAATATCCAACACTCACCGGCATTAACTGGAGACAACTAGACAGCCTTGATTCTTTAGCCGACGGTTCGGGGTACACCTCAGACTCTGAATTCGTATCAGAAGCCAGGGCGTCAACAGTTGCCACGAAAGGGGCTGATGCCGACCAACAACCTACAGTAAGTCCTGAAATATTAGCCTCTCAACTAGGCATAGACTCAGTGCAAGCCACAAATATCCCATCCTTTTCCTCTTCCGAGGAGAATTTGGAAATGGCTTCCGGAAACGCCACAATCAAAATAACGGAGGACCTTGTGGCGCCTACTCTGGCGCAAGAGGGAACATGGATCTGGGAGCCGGAGTACCAGAAGTGGTATCTTGTGACGGTCGATAACGACGGTGAGTTGCAACACCTGTGAAGATTTCCGGGTCTAACACGACACTTTTGCAGGGAACGCCATATGTCTTGGGTCGCAAGGCGCGTATGAGGGACAAGCACTCATTTCCGCTGAAGTCAGGGAGGCAACGGGAATCGAGCATGAGATACTCACGAACCTGACAAGAAATCCGCCTGACCGCTGAATTGTGTCCTTTGGGTGATTGACGGCACATAGAAGGACGAGCCGCACCACATATCTACCAAAATGCCCATCGACCCAGACAGGACGCTGACGCAGCCTACACGACCGTATTTTGCTCATCGAGGCACTTGTATCCGGTCGCAGTTCAGAACGGTGGTGCCAAGCCAGGCCGCGTCAGTTTTCTAGCTTCCGACACGGCAGCGTGGGATGTTCGCTACCGTTCTGCTGACTGCGCACATGGAGTTTCAGTGTGTGCAAATAAGAACACACTGTGCCACTGGATGATGGATTTGGCAGTCGTTGGCCCGCGCCACGATAGCTGCGAGGGCCGTTCATCCTGGGCAAGTCCACTCCGGTTGCCGTATTCCAGGGGATCCGACGAAAATGTCAAAACAATCACCATCTATTCCAATGCCACGTCCGAGCTCAAGGGGTGCCGGAAGCGCAAACTCGCGCGCCCAGACGCCCGCCCAGCAGCGGAACGACCTTTTGCCAAGTTCCGTGAAACCAGGCATCAACCACCAAGCCTGCCTCGCGTGTCAGGTACTCAACACCCACTATACATTTTGCTCCTACCAAGCCTTGGTGTGTCTTTGCCCGTGACACCTGCAATAACCCGTTACCTTCGGCAATGCATCGTATAAAATCCAGCTGCCGGCCACGGAGGGAAGAGCCAGCGCTGTTGATCAGTTTCTCGCCGACTATCGTTTCTTAGCTTGATACCCAGGTACCTTCATTTTGTACACTTTCGCTTCTCAAGTATCAACTTTTCATAATGAAGACTACAACGCTCCTCCCTCTGGCCGCCGCCTTCCTAGGAAGCTCCGCCTCCCCCATCGACGTCAGCAACGGCCGCATCACCCTGCAGCTCGATCTCGACCTCGGACAAAATGCCATAGGCGCTCAAGCAAACAACTTCGGCGACCTCTTCACCTTCACTTCCATGCAGGCGATCCATGCCACCCCCGATCAAGTCGTCAACGAGACAACACCCACCGGCGGCCTCGACGGTGCTTCGGGTACCTTCAACTTTGGCATCAACTCGCACGCAAACATGATTTGCTATAACATCACGCTTCACAACTTCCAGGGCGAATTTGATTCCCCGGCCAACACCGCAACCCACATCCACGAAGCAGCCCTCGGTGCTTCCGGTCCTCCCAGGATCGCGTTCCCGAACCCGGAACCAGTCGAGGGAAATGAGGCTGTGAGGAACAGCGCGGGATGTCTCAAGGGCCCATTCGTGACTGGTGTGGTTATGGAGGAGAAGGATACTGGCGAAGGTTTCCACGTGAGCATGATTGAGGCGAACCCGTCTGCATTCATGGCCGATACGCACTCCAGCTTGGCATTGCCTGGCGCCGTGAGAGGGCAGCTTGCGTGAGCGGGAGAACGAACGAGGGGACGGATCTGGAGGACCGGGTGGCAAGGACGAAGAGATGCGCCGTGGCGAGCTGACTAGAATAATTCATCAATGCTAATGCCGTCACATAGTCGAAATGCAGAAACAACATATCTTAGTACTCGCCTGAACTGGTATCGCTCAAAGTCTGAATCTCTCTTCGATCGAACTCTTCTATTTGATGCATGCCCACTTTTGCGGATGAGAACCAGGGTTGCGGCGTCCCAAAATCGATGCTTGCGGTTAGGACAGCGCGAGAACTATGGACCAATTTTTTAAATCTTGTCATTTCAACAAGTCTCTTTGCTTTTTCACCACCCTCGATAATACTTCGTCCCGATATTAAAAACGCTCGTCCTGATCTCATTACATGCCAATAGCAACATGATAGTCCTCAAAGTGGCTCTTGTTACTTTGCTTGCCGCATCGGCCACCGCCGCCCCACTCTCTTCGAGTGAGCGAGCTGATACGAGTGTGGGGATCATTGACGTTATGTCCTCTTCAAACTTCCCAGCTTCCAGTAAGTGATCTTACGTGCGTTTGCTTCTGGTCGTCAGTCTATATTTAAAGCAATTTTCTGCAATTATCTATTGTTAATTATCACCCAGCATCACCCACCAAGCTTCAATCCACCACCACTGGTATATTAATCCCACCTCCAACGACCAGCGCTCCAAATCCCGATCCCTGTGCTGCGAAATGCGCACAATCGCTGGGAGACTTCGCCTATCACCGGTGTTACAGTCACTGCGAGTTGGAACGATCGGCGGCCACACGAGGTCCGGTAAGCACAAGCGAATTATTACTTTATCTGTGACAGCTACTGATTGCATTAGCCTTATTCTAGGAGCATGTTCACGCCAATTTCACTAGTCCGAGATGTATAACGCATGAGATGGGTACGCTATGTCAAAGATCTCATAGCTTTCGGCTCGGCTTTCGAAAGCACTTACCTGCTGGTGGCCATTCCTTGGACTATTGCCTCTATGTCGAGATTCATTCACATCTCTCTACTTCACAGGTGTGTATTAGTTTTTGCGACAATGAAGAAATACCCAAGCGAAAATGTGCACATGCAGGACCTCGCTGGCGAGATCAACGGCTCAAACAGACCTTGCAGATCAAAATGTGCGAATAAATCTACAAATCCAGTCTAGTGTGTAAAAATGGAAGACATACGGAGCGCAAAAACTGCAGGAAAAGAGAAAGGCCTCATAAAACATCGCGTGGAAACAGCTTGGATTTCTCGAGTTTGGTTCCGCACGCATCTCTCCTTAGCTGAACCTATCGATTGTGAAGACTGGTAGGCTGGCGATTGTTTTCATCTTTCCTAATTTGATTATTCTCTAGACATGACATTTCCAAGAGATACGGTGGATTCTTCGCTTTCCCCAAAGCTACACGGTTTAAGATTGCCAAACTGGCGGCCCAGGCATCGGATACGGACTCTGCATCTTGATTAGCAGCAAAACTACTCATCAACAACCATCCAAACTCACAGTATCATTTCCATGCAGCACATAAAGCCATACTGCGTCTGAGGGCGAGTCCCTCCCATCCGGCTCCTTATGTCCCCTTTCCGAATGTGGAAAACTAAGGCCTGTCCAGAATCAATAAGAGCCCTGCATATCCCTTATTTCAGAACCTTCAGCTCACCTCGATCCTTCTCATACGCCCCCGGAAACGCAACCAACTCGCTCTCTTTAGGCAAGCTATTCCCCTCGCCCCTGACATCCAGCTGCACACAATTAGGAAAGAACTGCACCGGCCCCGTCTGCAAATTGACCATCTCATGCCTAAACAGATACTTCCCCGGCTTCAAACTCTTCGGCACAGTGATATCCAGGTTCTTGAAATCAGTAAACACATCCCGCATCGCCCAATATCCATCCGCCCACGTCCCGCTGACGAGCCCCTTCTCCCAGATCTTGAACCACATCGGCGCACGCAGATCCACGTCATCGCACCCGACGTCGGGACACCGCGCCATGTAGGCCAGCATGGGCCCGATCGGGTGTCCGAACGTCCAACCGCCGGCCGGGATCGTGTAGTTGACCGAGACGACGCTGCCGGCTGTCGTGGGCGCGGATAATGACTTGGAGGCCGGGGTGCCGGGGCGGTTGCATGCGAGGTCGGTGTCGTTGGGGTAGTTGAGACCGTCCCATACCCAGTATCTTTGTATGCTGCCAATGGACGAGTCGTATATTGTGCGGTATGCACTGGGACATGTTAGTATTCCGGCATGGCGGGGGGGATGGAGACACACCCGGGGTAGGTCACGCCGTCAATGGTGTAGTGGAATCCGCCACCGTGACTGGAAATAAGGGGGACAAAGGCGAGCGCCGAGGCGAAGATCGTGCGGATGTGCATCTTGCTGTTTCGGTTTGATCGCGGAGACGGTGAGGCCGGATGGGGCTGCGATCTCTAAGAACTGTGGTTCGCCCGCGTACCTGGTCGCCTTCTTGTACTCGACGATCCGAAACTCGTCCGGGGAGTTGCGGTTTGACCAGCTGTTCCGTTCGCGTTGACATATCATGATGGTCACTGGTGTTTTCTAAAGACCGAAGGCCATATTGCTCTGCATCACCGAGCTGCACCTCTCTATATGTCCCTCACGTGGGGATATCTGGAAAATCTCGAATAGGAAATCGTCCTGGCCGCGTCGCGTGGACTCGTGTCTCGTGAGCACTAGTATCCTCGCAACGTTTCACCCTCTAACCAATTATTGCCGAGTGTCAAGGTCAATAATAGAACGACCTAAAAGTGCCTTGTAAATTGTTTCTCTTCACTCGGACCTAACCCTCGCTTGCACCCGTCTCCCGCTAGAGGCATCTTGTGTGTATATGTCGATCGACAGTCACCCAAATAGCCACTTCTCATTATATACAGCGCTCCCCTAATCACAAGACTTTGATCGACCAATATATATCTTCCACTCTATACAAACACTTCAATAGTTTTCTTATTGCAAGCCCTCTCATGAACAACAACCCAATACAAAATCACAAATAAACCAAACTCTACCGTATTCAACCTCTATCTCTCCAGCGCGACATTAAAACCTTTTCTCCATACACAACAATCTCCCACCCCCCTCTCCCAAAAAATTTCCTCCCTGCCTAAACCCCAACGCAACCACCCTCCGTCGATCCCCTTCCCACCACACCACACCCTCTTCCCCGCACCCTGCACCTCCACGCACATGCACATCACAAGTCGCCATCTCAAACGGTGCCCCCGAACCAATCGCACGCCCTCCGGATTTAGCCTGCCGGGCGCACAACCCCCTGCAGCCTTGGCGTGATTGCTCTGTCGTGCATATTAGAGTACATCGTAATATCGCGGGGAAAAAGTTTCGAGATTTGTGATTGGGGGTTTTGGGGTGGAGGGTGTGTGTGTGGAGAGGGAGAGTGCTGGTGGTGGGTTTGGGAGAGATGTGGGGCGGGTGGGCGGGTGCATGTGGAGGGGTTTGGGGATGTTACAGGAACGTTGGGTGGAGGTGTTGAGGGCGGGCGCGGAGGGAAGGTGATTTTGTCGCTGCGTTTTGTGGTGCGTGTTGTGGTGACTATCGTAGGGAAGTCGTGAGGATTAAGATGATGTTGACCGTTGCAAATTAAGTACGCGCTCGGTGTATTGATGTTATGAGATACAGCGGTGCCCAAATCTCACGTTATCTCTCGTTCGGTAATTAGATATATTCCCCCAAGTAAAGGATGTCAAGTATCACGCCAGCAGTGGAGGCTTGTGTAGATATATACCGTCCTTCTCAAGTTGGCTCGCGACTTCCATTTGAGTGTCCCAGCATAAGTTGCGATTTACTGTCACTCATGATTCTCGCCCTGACCCATTCTCCTCCCACTTTGTGTCCTTCTACCACCGTCACAGTCAAAGTTCTTTCGATAGGATCGCTTTGCAAGAGAATTAATCATTCTAAGTATTAGTGGACACGGAATTCTGCTGAAAAGGTTAAGTAAACGGATAACTAATGAAAAAGGGATCGATTGAGTCATAAACTGATCGTTCAATGGCAATTAAAAAAACCCGCCAAACATTAGCTGCAATTCACACTGTAAGAGCGACTTGTTAGAGCTCAAAGAAGATACAGTACTTCGCACGCTACCGTGTTCTCGCCTAGAACTTTGGTTCATGTTTCTGCGCAACTTCCGTCGTAATCAGTCGGAGCGTAGCGCAAAGCGATGTCCGCCCAGGTTGATACTACAGAAAGAGTTGCAGCAAAGGAGACCGTTCCGTTCACAAGAAGTCATTAGAAGATCACGAGAATAGGGATGCTAGTGGTTGTTCCAAAACCCTTCGATTTCAATCCGGCGATCGTAAGTATATTGTGTGCAGGAGTATAAAACGAGAGTGATCGTAACCACGACGAGCGGCATAAGGCTGAACAGTAGCCATGGTGGTGTAGGAGGAGAGAACGACTATGTCGAAACTTGTGATTTGCGGTGCAAACACTCAAATGAACCATGACAAAGGTCGATGGAAAAGGGACACAGAAGTTTCGTTAGGAATTACGAATCGAATCGATATGAAAATCTCTGTAAAATCGACATCTTCTAGGCGGAAACCTAGCTCAATCCGAGTGCATTGCGCAATTCGATGCGACACAGAATCCAAGGCAATGAGTCATGACTGTGTAACCATTCATACAGGCTCAACCTCCCCGGGCTTCCAGGGATAATCTCATAGTAGACTTCGCTACCGATGACATCTAGAGGCGACCTCGCTAGCGACGAGCAACACGGCGTCGCACACACGATGCAAATCCAAATCTTGCTCGACAAGTCGCACCTTGCAACGAACATTCATCTCCTTTACAGGTACTAGGGGCACATCGACCTAGCCAGCGCATAGAACGCTCATTCGTGCGCCTCAGGAAACGGGCCGATAGCGTCGCATCCATGATCCGCAACGGATTAGCGAAGCATGGCCCTACTTGTCATGATCCAGGTCCAATTACCAAAGCCGTGGTCCTCGGTGTCGCAACGACTGTGAAAATGAGTCAAGGAAATACTGGGATGGAACGATGGAATGTCATGACATATATAGCGGTGGTATTCGTTGCCTAGATTCGCTATTCAGATCTAAAGCCCCGGTGTATAGGACGAGTAAGAGTATGCCTGTGTAATATCAAAATGTGTTAGCGAAATATGAACCTGGGTCAAAAGATTCGGCGTAGTTGAGCTTCCTTGGCAAGGTCGTTGCTCGCACCAGCTGTGCGCGTGACTCCTTTCGCCCAGCGGTCTCTCGAGAAAGTGAAGAATTCAAACAGATCTCCAGATGACATACGCCGAGGAACAGTTCGAACCGCACGTTCCCACGCGACCTCCATAGCAAGGGATGCACGAGAATCCGCCAAGGACGCGAATAACTCAGGCATAACGGATCTCCGACCAGGAACATGGAGGATTTGTGTAACACCGGATCTCGACACAAGCTCTCCGGATCGACGTTCTGCAAGCAGTGAGCACATCACGTACCTTTGTACCACCTAGACATGTACCGAAGTACTGGAAGCGGGTCAGCCGAAGGATGAACAGACCCGAGAATATATGTGCTTACCTGCATTCATCGTCGACAAAGCTCCGACGTCGACGAGGCTGCTCGAGCACGCTGCGCGTGTACCCAAGAACAGACACGGTTGTATCTGCACCTGATCACTGCTCCTCGTGACCAGTCTCGTAACTGCACAGCACTCGACACGTCGTCGATCCTCCGGAAGTCTGCGCATCCGACCGCTCTTGGTGTTGAGCATCTCGAGCCAACCAAAACCCACACTCGCGACTTGCCAGAGTAGTGCGCGGAGCGTACCGAGCCGTGAACACAATTGTCAGACGGAGGGGGGCAAATTTGCCTGCAGAAAATCGTCTCTTGGACTGAGTCGCTGCAAGGACTGGGATGACCATGACGTGTTTGCGCACACTAGCCGGAGCTAGCGTCAGCTGCATGGCCATATGTATGCACTCGAGTTTGGCCATGCGGGGTCGGGGCTTAGATACATGGGACGAACCATGAATGCGCAGTCCACGCACACAGAGCTGCGCTTCAGTTGGATGAAATAGCAAGAGCTTTTGTGCAATTGAGGTTATCGTACAGGCGACCAGAGCGCTGAGAAGAACCATGGACATAGGAAAGACGACGCTTGAGCCATCGTAGAGATGGTCCCAGTGATCCTGCAGTGAATGGACGCTCCCAAAACGCATTATGGGGTGAGCCTGTCCCCGGAAATAAGAGTGGTATCTTTTCGTATCGTGAGTGGCCAGCGCAACGAGGTATCATGACATAAAGAAAAGAAAGGTTGCATGCGCGTCATCGTCGGTCGGCTCGTGCTGGAAGACTGCCAAAGAAGTTCTTCTGGCTGTCGCTCTCGCTGAAACTGCCATCAAAGACATTCGCCGATCGCTGCTCAATGTCCCGTGTAACATGTATCTGGCCAGTCTTCTTGTGCGCATTTGGCACTGCAGTGACCAGCCCATTGGCATTGACCTCGAGATCAATATCGTCTTCCATGGTCGACTGGCTGCTCTTGCCCTGTAGACGCATGAAACGACGTTGGATTGTGGAATCGTTGCTATTGACGGTGCCGTCTGTGTTCCGGGACGGCTTGCTGCCCAGCCGGCTCGCAAAGCCAGGTACGATGGCAACGATGAGGGGCTTGAGGGTAGGTGTTGTCGCGCACACGATCGCCGTGTGGACTTCAATGGCCGACCAGTACGCGGTAGGGCCAGAGAACCACGTTTGATCCTCTGGGTGCTTGGCGACCTTGACGAGGATAACGAGGCGAATGATTGACACAATGACGACGCTGGCAAAGTTAGGCGCAAAATCCCATGATAGATGCGAGGGCCGGACTTACAACCACCCTAGAGTGAGAATGGAGAGCAAGGCAATCTTTTGTCTTCTTGCAATCTGGAGCCGCCAGATGGCTTTGATAGGCAGCACGGCCACGAGCAGGTCGGTCGCAATGTTCAGTCCCGCATTTGCATGATACATGCTGGTTCGGTCAGCAGGAGAGGCAATGGACAGGGACCAAAACTTACGCATCTTGATTGACACACTTTGCGAAAGGCCTTCGTTCGTAGTGCCAGTAGGCGCTCACGGGGACGCATGTGAAGATGGCACACACAATGGCAATGGTTCCGCACACCAGACAAAGAGCCATGGCTGCATAGATGCGCATTCTGGCCTCCTTCAAGGTGAAGATTCGCCTGTACTGGAGCAAGATTGATAGCTTTGTTGCGGTCAAGCTCACATGGTAGGTAAGGATGCTGAAGAACAGATACTACTCTCATTAGCCTAGATGCTTGGAGATGTCTGATCACATTACTTTGAGCAGAAGTGGTAGATTCTCCATGGGCAACGTGATCATATGTCTTCCAATGCCGTACTTTGCTCCCTCTATCAGGCACGCAGAAGTCGCAGCCGCGAAAAGCTGGAGACACTGTTAGCAGGAGTCTTCGAGTCAGCCAAACAGGGCGATGGCTTACCACTGATATTCCAATGAAATAGTCCTCTATGCCCACCATCTCAATGAATTTGATGCGTGTAAAGAAGCGGAGGACCACGAAGAAAAATGAGATGCCCGTGAATGTAGCGATGAGGGCGATGACCTTGGGAGACTGGTTCTCCTTGGCCAAAGCCGCCAGGACCTCAGGAGGTAATTGAGGGAAGCCGCTCATGATGGTGAGTACCGCAAACAGGGACAAGACTGGTGCGTGTTCAAGACTTCTTGGTGTCTTGGGACTCGCTGATCTTTGGACAGACGAAGCGCACAAGAGGTTCGAGGGCAAGGGCCTCTGATATATCCCCTTCGTACCGGCCGGCCGCTTGCCGACTTACAAGGTCGCAAAAGCCTGCGCTGATCCCACTGTGCGCAAGAGTTGCGGGGTGCAGGAAGTCATGAAGGCGACCGATTCTCCCCAAATCCGGGACAGGGGAATGATGATCCAGGGACATGCAGCATGATATAGTTTGGCAGGGTATATTTGACGTGAAGGTGGATGATTATGCGCCAAGCACGTGTTTTGCCGCCCGTACTTTGCCTGGCAGAGTGAAGACTAAAATCCATGACTCGAGGAAACGGGACTGCTATGGCGCGAGCACGAAAAGCTCTTAGACGCCTAGGCGGGCCGATTCATGATGCTTGATGTATTCAAAGTCGTCAGTGAGGGCATTCAGACCATGGCTGTCGACTTCACAGCACAGTATGGGCCGGTAGAAGTGGCCCTCTTGCGCCATCTCGGGTGAAGTGTGAACAGGCGGTCCCGGAGCATAGGGAAGCTTGAGTGCTCGTGTTGAGCAGCGACGACGTCAAAACTTGTCGACCACCATGATCCTACGCAAATAAAGTTTGAGGTCCATATAGTCTATACGCAGGCCGACCATCGAGTACGTTGAGGTTCAGCGAGCATGGGTGCAGGTGTGGTGACAGTGGCCGCTCTCCGCATTGCTTGCATCTCAGGCCTGCATCTCAGACCATCCGGGTGAAACGGTGCCTGCAAGCCCCGCCTGCTGCCGAACGATGGACACGGAGCGTCTCTCGAGTATTAGCAGCTGCAGCGCAGCGTGCCTCCGCCCAGAGGCCATTGGTGGTGGCGTTGCTAACCAGGAGAAGTTGCAGGCCGGGCATTTTGTGTGTAATATGTCTCGCGTGGCGTACGTCGGCCGGACCCTGTGTTCCTGACCGATTGCGGCAGCGAGCCGGGAGTTTTCCTTGGCCGTCGCTTGACGTGAGCCGTGGTGGAGATGACTGAATCAAGGATTCGATGGTCTCGTAGCGTGTCCCCATCAGCTGGCGTAAGCGCGTTGGAGACGCCGTATTTGCCAACTGGAGAGAGCTCTTCCAACATGATGGCCTTGGAGACGCTGAGGGCCGCAGAGAACAAGGTCGAGCAATAGGAACGTGTCGGTTAATGCAATGGCAATGGACGGGACGGCTAATTCTGTTCAAAGGTCGTCTGCGATCGTCGGCAGGGCGACCAAGACTCGGTTGCGTCTAACTCGATCAGACAAAGGGAGTAGCAGACAGACATATATGCAAGGTTGTCACATCAGCCCTTCTGGGGGTGAAACGCTGGGACCAGTCTGGCGTCGTCGACAGGCGGGCGAAGGATCCACGATGGCGCAACCGGTCGCCGGCTACAAGGTAGCGCACGTCGTGGAGACGGTCATGACTTGGGAGCGCTCTGGAACAGATTGGAAGGCAGGACGTGTGGAGTCGTCGACTGGCGGAGCGCGGTGAAGACAACATTTTCAACGGTTGATGGCGGCTGGGCGGCTGGGCGGTTCGCTCGTGCTTATTTCCTCATCGGTCCATCGCTGCTTCCCTCTCTCTCCTGGTCGACCCTCACCTCTCTTTTCGACAATCTCCAGCCATCTCCATCCATCTCAGCGCCCTCGACACCACACCAGGTGCACCTCGCTTACCCTCTCACCGGCTAAACCAGAGCCCGGAACCTCGTCCGCAGCTGCGCTCCCTGCTAGCGACCACGTCCACTCCAGTAATATAACGTTAGTACTCGGTGCGCGTCCTTGCTTCCGACAGGCATTATGCCGGTACCGCGTCGATTCTCTCCTCTCTCACACAGTAACAAGTTGAGCGACATCTATCAGGAAAACTCGTTTCCTCAGACCACCGCTTCGCACCCTAGCATCCTAAATTAGGCCCTCCAGAATCCGGCCCGTCAGCTCGATTGCACAGTGCCGGGCACAGTGTGAGCGTATTGTGATGGCCAAGTCCGGCTTCGGAAACATTCGGACCTCTTGCGTTCGCCAAAGGACCCACGCGGCTATCAACGCGGTCAAATGTGACACGCGCATCGAGGGCCAATCCAAGAGCAGCTGTAGTTGTATACTAGCCATAGCGAACGTAAAGCAGTGCGTCGTTCTTTCCGAGTGAAGAACGACTTGCGCTAGGTCCCTGAGAAAAAGCTTCTCAAAATAAATGGTGATTGTCTCTTGAAACTCAAATGTTCACGAACAGCAGGCTCGATGATTATCGGCTTTTTTCTCAGTACCCAAATGAAGTCGCCTGATCCGAGCATCGCAAGATCGTAGAGCTAGAGCTATAGACTGTGGCGCTCGCTATGGAGCTATCCGTTCAGTCGTCGTGTGTTTCATTTTGAGTTAATAAGCAGGGTGTTCCGCTCTACAGTGTGGATAGCCATCTCATAGCGCAGGCTTTCGTCCCACGTTCCAGCACCCTTCTTCGACTAATGGAACGACAACCACATATGGCTTTGACAATAAGTAGAGAGAAAGCCGCGCTGGCTTACATCTTCTCATCCTCATGAAGATATCCTCCAATCTTGTGCTAGGAAATTTGAAGGATAACCAGTGGAGGCTGAACATGTATTCTATAGGTATGTATCTGTGTGAAGAAATATTTCAGTCCCGTGCCTGCTTAGAGATATCGCTCCGTTGACCGTGCTTTAGAACAACTACAATCTCCAGCGCGTAAACCTTTACTTCTCGCACGGACATCCGATGAGCGCGCCATCCACGCCCCCAGCAGTGCAAGTCCCAAACCCGGCCTCTTCATTGAAGAATCCTCTGCAGCCGTTCTCGTTGCACTTGCCCATTTCTAGGTTTCCGCACGAGCTATCGCATGGACATCCTCTAATCCCTCCTCCAGTGCAGAACCCATTCTCGCCTTTGCAGCCGTTCTCGTTGCATTTTCCGATGATATTTCCGCAGATACTATTGCAGAGGCAGCCGTTAGCTCCACCTGCCGTGCACATCCCAGCTTGGCCTCCCGGAGAATTGATGCCTTTGCAGCCATTCTTGTCGCAAGCATCTCTTCCTATGCCATTCTCATCGCAAATGCTTATACATTTGCATCCTTTGAACTAAATATAGGCGCAGTCAGTGAACCGTGAATATCATCAATTATACACGAGTCACTCACGCGTCCCTGAGTGCAGGTGCCAGATCCGCCGTTCGGATTGTTGACGCCAGCGCAGCCGTTCTCGTTACATGCACCCGGATCGTTTGGATTCCCGCAAACGCTGTCACAAGCACATCCTTTGATCTTGCCGCCGTCCAGGCATCTCCCAGGGCCACCATTGGGATCGTTGACTCCATTGCAGCCATTCTTATCGCAAGGCCCGTTCGTAAGGCCACAATCTTGACGTGGTCCTAGAATCGATAGGCTGGAAACGTCTCCGCTGATATCAAGAGCCGAAATACCGAAAGAGGCCACGGCGGCGCTGGAAAGTGTGAAAGAGAGGATGAGGTTGGAGATGTGCATCGTAGTGAAACGTAGCAAAGTAGAGTAAGCAGAGGATGAATATTGGCTGAGCTTTGCAGCAGATTTGTATTTGTTTGGAAGAAAGCGAAAAGTCGAAAGTATTGCAGATTTGATGTTCACGGTGGGCATTCTAAGCGTCTTTAAATGGTCACTTGAAACCCGCCAAAAGCATTCTTGTCTATGCTCTAGATAACTCGTGGAACTTGCTAATCAAGATCGTCTCCGAGTTTTCCGGTCAGCAGCAGGTGTTTCACACGGTAACGAGGCGGAGCAGTTTGCATAGAGAGATTTGTGCTGATACCACCGCTACATGCACCGAAAGTTAACCGGTTGCTAATTCACCTTGAAACACAAGTTCATTCCTTCTCGTTCTGAACAAACAAATATTGAAATATTCACCTGACGCGCAAGCCTTGGTTGCTCGAGAGTGGGGTATTTAAATGCCAAGGTGACAGTGCAAGCAGAGCTCTTCATGGATGGATATCCACGAAAGTTTTATGGTAGCGAAGCGAGGCATGGATATCCATAGACCCATAAATTACCTTAATAGGTAGAAGCTAGACTTGATACATAAGAGCTAAGCCTAAAATAGCCGTATGGATATCCATGCCTAGCCTCGCTACCATAAAATTTTCGTGGACATCCATCAATGAAGAGCTCTGAGTGCAAGTGGATTCACCTTGCACTCCATACTCCATTGTAACAATGTGAAAAGACACAACAGTTTTACATGAGAACATATTCGGATCCTCCACCAGACTGGGCCCTGGAGTTGAGTTTGTGGTGTTGTTCACTTACGGAACTCCGAATCCCTGCAGCTAGTCAACCAAGATGGGTATCCTTGTGTATCTCACGGATCTATTAATGAGACTACCAATTTTTCTTACCTTGTAAAGCTTGGGCTTTTGACATGGGTTAACTTTGAATAACCGGCATAGTTTTTCTCGCTACGTAGAATCACATTTTGAATTGGGACTTGACTACCCGAAACCACCAATCAAAGCACATCGACATGTCTACTTCTAAACACTGAAAGCCAGATTTTAATAGAGCTGAACCATTGATCTGTTATTAATAGAGCTACCAACCCAGTGGATCTGACAGAGATTCATGAATGTGAGGGCTTCGTCCAGGAACACCACAGGCCTGGCAGTAGCGCTTAATTTTAGACGTAGTCTTGGATCCCAAACAGCTAAACAATCCTCTCAATTTCTATTTTGGGGCCTCTGAGACCTTTGCACGGCTTCGTAGTGGTGTACATCAATATGCGCAGTCTCATGTGCACGTCCTGTCTCAGGGGCTGAAGTCGGGATACTGCAACACGAACACTTAGTTATACCAACGTCATATCAGCTGTCGCCAGCGAGAATGACTGATGCTTGAGACGAGAGAATGCCCGTATGGTACCGGCGCTCCAGCCATGGTGAACCTTTTAATAGATCTCCTCAGCTTTCAGCAAACATACAAATACGCCAGTTTCAAGCACGTTGAAAACAAACAATACAGAAGAACCGTAGAATTCGCCATCTATTGTGCCGTTTAGTAGAACTTATCTTCCGATCGACCTTGTTGTTTCTCCAATTTCAATATTTCATCCCAGCAATTACGACGAGCAACAACGTCATGTCTTTAATTTCACAAATCGCTACGCTCACGCTTGCTATTAGCTCTCTGTGCGCGGCTCTTCCTGCCAGCGATAAATCCCAGTAAGTATTCCACCTATTCCAGTTCTCCAGCACCCAAAACTAACAAACAACAGCCTCGAGAGCTACAGCGCACCTCATCCACGCAGTCTCCACAAACGTGGCTTCAACCCCCTCGCCTTTCCCCTCCATTTCGACGTCCACACCCTCCCCCTCCTCGCCGACATCACCAACCACCAAATCAACCGCAACATCTGGGCCGACGAGCCCGACGTCCAACAAATCGACCCAGACGACGACTTCACCAGCCTAGACGCCCGCCAAGTCGGTCTCGACACGATCGCCAGTTTCCTAGACCGGCGCCTCAATTCCGGCCAGGCCGCCGACAACCGCCCCGTCTCCGTGCACAGCCGCGTCGACTTTCGCGACGAGAGCCTCGAGGTGCATATCGTGGTGCAGTCGATTAGCGATAGCTGGCGCCATATTGCGCGCATGGCGGATGCGTCGGGGGATATTGCGGCGGGGAGGGAGGAGCTGATGCAGGAGATTCAGACGGTTATTGAGGGGAATATACGCGGGAATAGGATGCAGGCGCGTAGTACGATATATGCGGTTCCGGAGCAGCTTCCGGCGCAGGTACCTGGGGAGACTCGTCAGGCTGTTGGGATCGCGATCATTCACTGGACGGTTACGCCGATTCGTAGAGGGTGATGTTGAGTGGCGGCGGTGATGGTGATGGTGGTGTTGGGAAGTTTGTTGTGGGGCTTTTGAAGAGGGCAGTGATCTGATGTGCAAGTCAATACATTCATCAAGAGCTATGATGAGGACTTCTTGAACAAACACGACGTCTAGGTTTTTGCGTATGTTGTCTCTATACCGCTAAGTGTCGGGGTCAAACCCATTTCTGACAAAGGCATATGACTTAACGCAGACGACATGTGCCCCATAAAGTCTACACCAAATGTTTCGCAACCGAATTCTCGGTCCATGGTTCGACTCTTCGCACAAGAACATGTCCTTCCACCAACACTCCAAGTCCCACTCAAATAGCCAATCAGCAACTATCGGGCCGGGATTTTCTGGCGCACTGCACATTTCGAGTGGTGTGCACAGTCGATTTTCGATGTATTGGAGGAGACCGTTCTGCCTCATTATCTGACACGATCGTGGCTGACTGAAAGGATCACAACCATCTCTTGGCGACTAAAGTCTTGCATGAAACTCTTCTCAGATTTTCCTTTTAGGCATAAGCGTAGGTATGCATTCGTCTGTGTCTCGAGGAGAAATGTGTAGGTAGCCCAATTAGTTACAAATGTGTGTATGTATGTGAGTTTCCGGCCCAAAGGCATGAATAAATGGCCCGTAAAAGCCACATAGCGTCGTGAAGATGTGCCTGCGCCAAAAGAAATTCATCTCGGGGATCGGGCCGGCGCCGTCAGATCGCGGGACGCGCTGCAGGTGCTTGCAGTTCTGAGGCGTTTGTGGCGGCGCACGTGGCAAAACGAATATGCACAGTGCTTACTTTAACAACGTTTTTCGTCCCATATCCCCCAATCAAGGGATTGAAGAGAGTTATACAGATGGACTTCCTTTTTTCAACAATGCTGCATTTCTGTTTCGCACACATCAAAGTTAGTCTTGTTGGAACGTTGGCCGCTCAAGTGCTTTTACCTGCCTGTATTATGAACCCAAAGGCCGTGCATGAAGGCAGAAATCGATCATTGAGCCCCTTTGATTACATGAAACCAGACACAGACCAAGTGCAACTCCTTTGAAGATATCGCAGATGACCAACATCGTACTTTCGCCTCAACTCGATCACGTAACATCCAATTGCATCGCACACCCGTAATCGTGACATTGTAAGATCTCAACAACACAAGCCTCTCGCGTACTCATGTTGTCAAATGCGCCACTATCACAAACACCAAGCCCTTGCAAGGAAATCGGCTTCGCGATCTGGTCTCTTCTCAGCCTGTTATTCGTCGGGAAACGCATTGATTGACTCATTGAAGCTGAGAGGCTTGTTTGTAATCCCTTCTCGTCGATCCGGTCAAGGGAATGACGGTCCGTAAACGCAATCGCACCAAACACTCCGCAGACACATCATCAGAAACGAATATATAAGACTACATGGTTTGCACTTCATCCTATATCAACCAATTCTCAAGCCCACAAACAAGACATCTACCCTCCTCGTCCTTCTCCACATCTCCATACTTCTTCCTCCAATATGCTTGCCACCGCAGCTCTCCTCTCTCTCTTCGCCGCCCTAACCAGCGTCTCCGCACTCCCAGCCCCAGACCTCGCCGCCCGCGACGGCGAGTACATCTACTGGAAGTACTACGGCGACAACGGCTGCCACGGCGCCTGGATCGACGACAACGCCATCGGCCAGGCCTCCAGCACCGGGTGCCAAAACGTCACCTTCATATCCAGCGCCCATAGCTTCTTTGTCGAGCACAATGACTTGACCAAGGAAGGTGCGTATGCGTTTGCTACATCGATGCGCGTTGTTTTTCTCTGCGGCGAACTGGTGTTTCTGGTGGATTGGGACAAGTGCTAATGATGCTGCAGTGCGCTTCTACACTGGAACTGGGTGCACTGGAAACTATGTTCCGATCACTCCGGGAACGCCTCCGAACTGCTACGCTGGCATCGTCAAGTCCGTGCAGATAATCAACTGAGTCCAAGAGGCGGCTTACGAGCTGGGGTTGAAACGAAGTTCGGGAGATGGGCTTTTAGTGGATGGGATGTGGCCTTGGCCTTTTCATTTTGTTTCAGCTTTTCAATTCTTACATTCGCTCTTTACACATTAGTGCGCTACTTAGTTAGTTTGAATTTCACGACCTTCCCGGGAGAGGCGTACAGTGCATGTGGTGTAAAATGTGCGATGTAGCGGGCAAAGCATCCGAAGGCCCTTTCTCAAATCTGTACCATGTGAAACGCTCATCTTCAATCCTCTTTCTGAGTGATCATGGGTATGTATTCCAATATGCTGGGCCTCCACCATGAATGGGAGAAGAAATAACTTGTGCTCAGTTATACCCACAGCATACTGATAAACTCGCACCGGCCTTGCGCAAGCCTATCTACTGTTCGAGGAATGTCATAATTAGCGTAGCCCAGTGGTCTATCAAAAAACGAACATGTAAATATATTTACTATACGACTGTCGCGTACCTCCCATTCCCATCCCCAGCGCATCGGACATATATACAGTTGCATCCCGGGGCCACAGCCATCATCCCTCGCGACCAATCCATGCAAAGCTCAATGCAAATCCGCTGAAAATCAAACGTACGCTTCTAGGGTATCAATGAATGTCTAGAATTGCATAACTCCCGATCTCCCTGGCTCAAGTAGTTTTTGTCACTCTCCCCGCAACGGACCCTCCCACCAACGATTCCCTATATGGGACTGACACCGCGGTAAGAAAAGGGACTGTGTTGGGTCTCCCCAGAGCTTTTCCCTTCGCCTGCGTCTGAGATTGGCGGCAGCACCGGCGCCCTTGACTGCATTGGCGATTGTGGCGGATTCGTGTAATATGTTGGTGGGCGGTCGCGGTCGTCGGATGAGTCGGGCGCTATGAGTGCCTTTTCTTTCCCTTTCGCCTTGGAGCGCTTATTGGAGCGCTTTATGAGAACGCTGATGACGATGCCGAGGGCAGCTATTATTGCGCCGACCCCAATGACGCTTCCGGCAATGGCACCTGCTGTTGCGGTCTTGTTTTTTGTTTCGGGTTCGGGAGACGGGAGGGAGGGAGCGGCCGAAGGGGAGGGGGACGAGGTCTCGGATGCGACCGTTGAAAAGCGCGATATGAAGCTTGCGTTTGTCGTGGAATTCGTAGCAGTTCTCGTGGAGTTTGGAAAGGGGGGTATTTGAGATGACGTTAGTCCTAAATGTGGTGTTAGCGGTTCTATCTTTCCGAGGTTCAAATGGTCTGACGCACGTATTTCGGCGGGATTTTTTGCGTAGATGGAGATTCCAGTGAGTGGCGGCGAGTCGCACCAGTACCAACTCAACGGATCCCGCGCCCCCAAAGACTGGAAGAGAAGGTGATGGCCACATGAGAACGAGAATGGCGCCACACCTCTACCACTAATAGCAACTTTGATTAGCAAGCGAAGAGGAATCAATGTACTGCAACCTACCAGAACGATGATGTGCTTTCAGCTAGAAGAAACCCATCGGAGCATCCAGTGTACATCCTCTGACATGTCCTCGAGGCGCGACACTGTCGAAACCACTTGCTTGAGGTGGAATAAATCGTCGAGTCATTGTTAAAGTTCCAAGGCGCCCCTGCTACGGTCAATATCGATGCTGTCATGAGAATGGTGACACGCACAACTTGTGTTCTGAGATCCCGTTGCCGCTGCAACTGAATACCATCCAAGTGGAGTCTCTGCTCTCGGGAGCAAAGGCGCAGGAGTTATCGTTGGGTCATTTGGTACTGCGAGCACCGCAACCCCAAAGCCCGCAGTTAGCAAACCCCACAGCATCGCCTTTCCGACGTAGTTGCGTCCAAATAAGCAAAGAAGCCTTTGACGCACTCCCAAACACGAGCGAGGAAGAATGAAAAGAGCGAGGTCGCGTGGATGCGAGGCATAAGAACAATGGTGGCGGGCGTCGATCTCGGAATTCCTGCGAATCCTAGAGTGGCCCGCATCGCCCGAACCACCGACAGGTGAGGGATAAGTGGCAGGACACGTGGTGATTGGCCACGCAGCTCGTGGGCTATCCGGAAGGGGCAGAGCAGGCGTGGCTGACGGACTTCGGCTCTGCTTGGCACGGTTGGGCCACGCTGCCCGAAGTCCCCGACTCCCCGGATCTGTTGGCAGAGCGTCAGCGTGGGCGTGAAACAAGGACAGATGTTTTGCATAAACATGGAAAGACACTCTTATAAGAGGAAAATATGGTATGAAGAAGCGAGAGACTACCCGAGTGCCAGCTTGTGAGCTCGAATTGCCTGGCTCGCGTCGAGTTATCGATGCATATGTATGTACAAGGGTAAGCAAAGCTCTCAACACACTGCAATTCTGGTTTGTGGAGCCTGGATTAGATAAGCGATCTGACACGAGTAAAAATAAGCCCGCAGCAGCTGACCCAAATCTGAAACAATGCATTCAGTTCGGGCAGGCATACATTCGTTATGTGCATGTTACCCATATGGCCTCCGTAGATAATTCACAACAAGGAATGGCTCACACAAACACAAGCCGAGTTAAGCTGTAGCGCCAAAACGAACTGAATTCTTCAAACCACAACTGGAAGCGTCTGGACCCCTAGGCTGAACCCGTCAAACCAAAATCGCGCAAGAATTCTCGTTACACAAACCCCCCCAAACAAAACAGCTACTAGGAAAAACGTATCTCGTGCAGCACCCAGATTAGCGACACGATCTCCACTCTCGTTTCCATTGCTCGATCTAAAACATGCCGTCACTACCCGGACACGTGCCGGAGAAGTGAGGGGAAGTCCCGTCCTTATCGATAAACGCGTACAAAAGAGGTTTAGCGCACTGTGCGGCCCCTACACGCCAAGACATGCAAAGGCGAAGAGAGGATTGAGGTGGGAATGTTGACAAGAGACGTTTGGCTTTGTGGGGGAGGAGTTTCGTGAGTGGGAATAGGGATTTTGTAATGGGCGGCGAATGGCGATCTGGGCGTTTTGGACGAGTAGGGACACTGAATAACGGAGAAAGCTGGTTGGACGAAACTCGGAATCCAGCTAATGGCCTCTAAGACCATTCAACGTTGTCGACGGCGCAGGTGTCGCTTGAGCGTTCAGCAGTAGTTGGAAAAGTATGCCCAGCAGTGATGCCAAGAAGAACATGAACTGCACCCAGGGTCCAAGGGTCTCGATACTTGATTAGCTTCGCAATCAAATCTCGACAAGGAGGAAGTAGAGAAACTCTTCGCTTGTTCTTTTGCACGCACAACCGCAGGCGTTATCAAGACTGCTACAACGACATCTTACAAGCTATATCCAAACCAAAGCAAGACCCTAACCCTAGCCTCACGTCTACCTTACACGCATGCACCCTATCCATCCGACACCGCGTACCCATCATGCTGGCCCAACTTTCGAAACAACATCAAACAGCGCCACGCACCTGCCAGATCCTCCCATCCCATCCATCAATGGAACGGCGTTCGTGGCTGGTTATGCGTAATGCGGTTCTCAGCCACACTGCGCTCGCACGCATGAGAAAGACATGTGTTCGTTTCCTGAGACGATGGTTTGAGATGGTGTTGGACAGCTGCGGAGGGCGTATGCGAGTAGGTAGTTTAGTGACATGGACTGGATGTGCGCGAGTCGGAGCGTGAGGGCGGGGTCGGGGTCTGGTGAGGCGGGGGGCGATGGTAATCATGCGAGAGGGACAAGAGATGCAAGATTGATTGGTATAGACATTTGCGACGTGCGCCAGCCAGTTTACGGGCTTGTGCGAAGTCGAGGATCCTTTTCTGTTCATGAGTCTGTCGATTACACGGATGCGTTTAACTGCTAACATTTGAACGCAATGTTCAAAAGTCGTGCTGTGGTTATCAAGTCGTGATAACCAGAACGATACTAGCCCTCACGTCACCATTCTGGTCCAAGGCGCGATTGGTCAACAAGCAGGCTGGAATTGCCAGAACTGCATCTCGATGCGCATAGACGTCGTCTTCCATTTTCAGTCTTGCAATACAAGTGCACGCGCACTGCTCAAATACATATATCCTTTCCTTCACCAGCGCTACGCGTTATCTCGGCGGGGTATGTCGTGCCATCTTCGTACCACCGAGGCGGCACATCCCTGCCCACCACGCGCTCGTCTCTTCGACTCTTTTCCTGGCGTGGATTCGTGCCATGGAATGAATAACCGGCGCTCTGGCTAGTAATTCCCAGGACCCAGGCTCTTCCAGTCGCTCAAAGTGGGTAACCTCGGACGCAGCAATCTCAAACCCAACGCTCGAGCTCTTGGCTCATTTCGCTTCTTCAAATCTTCGTCCCACCAGCTGGTTCTCGGGCCCGTCTTGTGCGACTCGCGCCCAAAAGCGTCGTCGCATGCATGTACCAGTATGCCTTTTCGCGCGCGCACGTGGGCGTCGCTTACTTGCCAAAGACCTTTTCCCTGAAGCTCTTTACGTCGCTGCACAGCTTCTCGTCGGTGCGGCACGCCTCCTCCTGCACGCACTCCCACATGCGCTTCTCCACGTCGAAGCCAAATTTCTCCACCGCCCACTCCTCGTCGCCCCAGATGCGGTGCCAGTCGCCGCGGTCCGCCTCAAACGCCAGCCCGCCCTCGCGCAGAAGCTTCGCTGGGTCGAGCTTGGTGCCCTGCGAGACGGTGTGCACGAAAAAGGCGCGCGGCTTGGCTTTCTCGGCGTCCTGCGCGCCAATCTTGTCGTCGTTGTTCCACGAGTATTCCTTGTGCAGGTGCGTCGGCGGCGGCGGCGAGTACTGGTAGTCCTGTAGAGGGTCGGCCTGGGCGGCGCCGGCGAAACGATAGTTGCCGTCGACGTGCTTGCCGATGACATAGGGCGGCGTCCTGACTTGGTAAAAGGGACCCGGGGCGTTGGCGGCCAGAGCGCCCGCGGGAAAAGTCTCCTTGTCACCCTGGCCGGGCCCTCCCTGGGCTTGCAGAGGGTAGTAGTATTTGGGGCCGTAGTAGTTGTAGTAGACCATCATCAGCAGGCTCTCGCGGTGGTGCTCCTTGTTCAGCAACAGAATGCCCGACTCGGTGCCGCGGTTGACGGGGGCCTCGGGGATGCTGGCGATGTGGTAGAAGTGGGCGGACGCGGCATTGGCGTAGAAGCCGGGCCAGGTCACCAGGCCGTGGGTCGTGTAGGGTGGGGACTACAAGTCGCACAGTCAGTCATCGGCCCGAAATTGCAGGGGACCTCGTTTTCAACTTACTGTCATGAGTGGCGTTGGGTCGTGCGCTGGAAACGCATCGGCATCCAGGAAGAGGACATGCTCAAAGGCAGAGAACAGAATGGCCAGGACCTTGAACTGGAAGTGCTCGGGCGGCGGGACGCCTTCAGCCTGCGAGTAGACGTCGGAAATGACCTCGCAGCGCGCGTTCATGGTCGGGAGGATGGTCTCGCAGACCTGAGCCACCTCGTCGTATTCCTTCTTGTCGCCGAGAAAGACCTGGACGGGCAGGGTGCAGCCGGTGCGACGCAGCATTCGCAGCGAGACGAGCAGGATGGGGAACAGCTTGAGCCCGCCCGTGGTGACGATGCCGGTGCCGTGGCCGATGGGCAACGCGGGTCCCAGCCGCTTGGCCGCCAGTCTCATCAGCCGATGCTTCTTCTCCAGCTCCGCCTCGTCGTCTTCGGACAGGGTGATGCGCTGCGGCCGCGTCTTCTCCACGAGCGGCTCCCAGTTTTTGTCGTGGTTGGACATTTCGCCCTTGGTGACGTTGATGGGCGGGCATTGCGGTCGCGCAGCCTCGAGCGACGCCGCCAGGTCTTTCCAAAAGGGCACCAGCTCGGCCGTGTAGCTCGCGGATCCGATTTTGTAGTTGAAGTGGTCAAACGTCGGGCGACTCCAGCCGTGCGTGTTGAAGAAATAGAGGCCCGCGACAAACAAGAGGACGAGCAGCGCACCCACGCGCGTGAGATGCGTCGGCCGGATCAGCATGGCGGCCGGCGATGGGAAGGAGAGAACGCCAGGAACGGACAACAGGACCACGATGGAATTCCAAAGGAGCGGCGGGGACAGCAAAAAAGTCGCAGAAGCCGTGCAGCGGGCGCGGGCTTGGGCGTGTAGATATAAGAATTGCCCAGACCTGCGCCGCCAGCCAAAAATGCCACCATCCTAGTCGCACTGACACAGGAAGGATTTGGTAGGGGGCTGATGTGATCCCGCCAGCTGAGAAATGAGCCCCCTTGCCCTCTAACCCCGACCGCTTCCCCTTCGTCGGCTAACGCCTCGACTCAGCTTGGTGTGGCCCCAACCGCGCCGCTCCGTCGAAACCCAGGCGGACAGGTGGTCTCGTTGCGGGACTCAAGTCTCAAAGGCCAAATCACCAAGGCCTTCTGCATGGAGCTAGCCCCTGTCCCGGTACTGTGTCAACTGGTACGGCACATGTGTCGCGCGGCGCTGGTGGGTAGCCCAAGCTCACCACCTTGGTCTGCAAAGAGCTAGCCCCTTTCCTGATGTTGTGTTTCTCGCAGCCGTCGAATGTGAGAATGCGCCATCTCGACTTTCTTCAGCAAGACGACGAGCGAGGTACCGTACAGAAAGCGGGGGCGTGGGCGTTGTGCAACTGCCCCGATTTAGACGGCTGTGCAGCCCTGCTTTATGCGCTGATCCGCCCCAGTCTGACATGCAATTAACAGCGCCGTCGACAGACGGATGAGCCTTGCATCGGCGCCGCCATGATATGCCCTTTTGCAGTCTCGCATACGTCGCCTTCGCGCCTTCGAAGGGCATTCCCTCCTCTGGGCGCAAAGGGTATTATACACGGTAGACCTGCCCTTAGTTAATACCCACCTAATTACTTGTTCGCGTGGCACAACCCTGCGCAGATCTGGCTCGCCCGTAGCGTCGACAAGGCTAAAACGGGCCCGCGGGAGATGCAGCTGGGAAGTGCATGCGACGGTCAGAGCAACCTCGCTCAGATGCCGTGGGCGCGCGACGTGGCCTCGCTGTATCCAACCTCGCTATCGATTCCGGATGCGCCGTGGACGACCAGCTGATCTACTAACAAATAAGAGCCAGTCGGGACGGCATGGCTCGCTGCGGCTGGCTGTATGTATCATCACGATTTGGAAGGAAAAAAAAAGCGATAATCGGCCACTTTTTCTATTCTACTCACTTTTTCAATGTGCATACATGTATAAAGGCAGCAGCTTGTCTACTACTTTGCATGGGAGCACATCCTCTACGTACCCTATTGTTACAAATCGCAAACTTAGCGGTAGTATCGCGGACACTGCACTACGCAGCAGCCACGGCAGCCACCCCGAAAAGCTTCTCCCGCTTCATACACAACGCCGACAAGAGCATGACGCCCCCTGCCACAGGAATGAGTACAAACACCTTTTGCATCGCCTTTACAAGCGCCCAGATGACCTCGTCGCGCAACGGCCCATGGACTTGCTCCAGCACCTTGCTCTGAACGCCCGCAACAACGCTTTCGATATCTTGTTCCGAAAAGTTCTGCCCAGACAGGACAGACTGTAGATTTCTAACGGCCGTCGAATGGAAGATCTGGCCCGCAACTGCGAGGGCGATGACCTGGCCTCCAAGTTGCGACACGTTCTGCATGCTGAGGGCTGCTCCAGCATTCTCCGGTTTCGTTGTAAGCGAGGCGATTGAATAGCCAGTCAACATGGCCAGGCCACTCCCAATAGCTGTGACCACAAACAAGCCGTAAATGGTTCCAGTTGACGTGGACGGGTCCAGGTACGTGGTGAGGAGGGTGCCGCCGACCGTCAAGAAGATACCGCCAATAACGTAAATCAACATGTACACCTTGATGGCGCTAAGAAAATATCCCGATGCTAGATTTACCGAAATCGCAACAATAACAAAAGGAAGCAAACGAACAGCCGCTTTCAGCGCACTGTCTCCGTTTGTGAACTGGAAATAAATGGGAATGAAATACATGGCCACGTAGAGTGTCGTGATGCCCGCCGAGGTCTCGATATAGAGGAGGACTTGGGTGCGTTCGCGCAGCAGGTGGGCCGGGAATGCACGGTGAGCTTTGTCCGTGAAGAGAGCAAACGCCTGTTGAAGAACGTATGCGACCAAGGTGACTCCAAAAACAACAAAGGTGGCAATGGTCCTTCCATCGTCCCACTCCCATTGCCCGCCTGCCATCGATATCGCCAAAAGAAAAGTGATCCAGGTGCCAGCACCAAGGAGGAAGCCGACAAAGTCAAGACGGGCGATCCGTGCGCGTACACTAACGCCTTGGGAGGGATGAATCGAGGGAAGGCAAAAGACATAAGCGGGAGCCGAAAGAGCAAAGATGACAAGGTTGATGTAGAATGCCCACCGCCAGGTGGCTGAGGATGTTGCAAATGCACCGCCAACGACAGGACCCAAGATGGCGCCGACGCCCCAACAGCTTCCAATAAGTGCCATGTAAAAGCTGCGCTCCTCTGGCGCCGCCATGGCCAAGAAGTAATTCAAGGAGCCAAGGTAGATTCCGCTCCCTCCTACGCCGGCGATAACGCGACCGACGATCAAGACACTCATGGTTGGAGCGGCTCCACAAACAACTGAGCCGACCTCGAAAACGACCACGGATGTGAAGAAGACCCATTTGATGTTGAAAGCGTTGTACAGGTTTCCAAGCGGGAGGACGACGCAGACAGAGCCAAGAGGAAATCCTGCTCCAACCCACGCCAGTTGTTCAACGTGACCGAACCGCTCAATGACGGAACCCTGCACATCCGCCACAATAGTGGTATCGAGTCCGTAAAGAATGCAGCTGGCGTATAGAGCCACGCAGATGGCCAGCCAGCGAATACCGCGAATCTGTCGGGCTTTGGCCTCAGGCTTGGGATTGTCGAGTCTCTTCTCCTTGTGCTCGGCTTTCGTATCGGCACTCTGAACCCCTGGCGGCTGGACTGGATAGACAGACTGAGTAGACATGGTGCTGGTGGATGGTAAATAAGTTACTGGGGGGCCGTGGATGAAGAAAGTAAACATAACTTATTGGTACGCGCCATCCTTATACAACACGAACGGAACATGGACATGGCCAAGAATGTAAGGAAAGCTCGCCAACTGGAAATTTGGTTAATACATGGGTGTATTTCTCATCAGATACATTATCTTGATCGCTTTCTCATCAGCCTTATCGAAGGAGCATGCGGAACTCATAGAAGTGCAAGGCTGGCTGAAAGTTAAGGGGTTCAGGACATGTGGGGTGTTGACACGGAGGTCCGGAGAGCCTCCGCGGAAGCTTCAACATTAGCGCTAGAGTGGACTTCAACCCTCGTATTTGTCAGCGACCAATCAGAAGGTGCCTCCACGGAGGCCCTGAACCTCCGCTCATTTCACAACTTGCGATTTTGAGTTCATCTCAGTGTATCGCGCACAATAGCTGAGAGGGCACTTGTTGTATCTTTATTAAGCTCGGTCAATATCGTTGGAACAATGATGGAAAGCACACCGGCTACCAGAAAGGTACAGACCGCGATCCTTACTTGATCGCAAAGGAGGTCATTAGCTAATGCAGAAACAGTCCTGCGACTTGTGCTACCGACGCAAGATGAAGTGCGATGGACAGAAGCCTCGCTGCTCGCATTGCATCACGTATGAGATAGATTGTACCTTCACAGCACCCAGCCGCGCGCCTGCACCAAAGAAACGACGGAGCTACGCAAAGGGTGAGGATGGTGTTAGTAATGCACTAGGTCGTCTAGGACGACTAGAGTCTCTGGTCCAACAGGTCACCGAGCGTCTGGATATTGTTGAAAAGAAAAATGAAGCTGAACCTCTAGTCCAACACGAGGAGACGGGTGCGAATACCACAGTGAGGCCGTCAAAGATTGCAAGAAGCAATGACAATAATTCTCCCAAATCGATGGTTCTACCTCCTTTAGAGCAGGTCCTCCCTGTCGTACAAGCCTTCCTCCAGGACTTCAACTCAGTGCTGCCGCTGTTCCATGCCGATACTCTCCTGCAGTTGGTCCACGATTGTTATAGTGTTGGACCCCTGCAACGCGACCCAGTAGTATGGGCTGCCGTAAACGTTGTGTTGGCCCTCGCACAGCGACACAATTTAGTGGCTCATCATGATGTTCCGTCTTCGGCCACATGTCTTAGCAGAGCAGAGTCGGTGCTGTCGAGGCTGGTGCTGGGCGATATCCAGCTCCTCAACATTCAGGTTTTGGTGGGCATGGTGATGCTGCTTCAGGCCTCGCTTGATCTCAAGCCTGCGCTGATCTTACTTGCCACAACGATACGTCTTGCACATGCGATTGGCCTGCACGATCGGGCCTACTCGGCACACCTGGATTCTCTCCATGCGAGACAGCGAGCTTGCGTATTCTGGCTGGCGTACATCCTCGACAAAGACCTCAGCATGCGCTCGAAACAGCCATCGATACAGATTGATGATGACATCAATCTTGAATTGCCGTCGCCAACAGTCCTACAATATACCGAGGACAGGAGCACAATCAACGATACTGACGACGCTACCGGTGTCATCACTACCGCCGACGGAACTGTCAAAATGAACTACCTCACGGCACGCATCCAACTGGCTGCCGTTGAAGGCGGTGTACATGACTACATATTTTCAACGCGCTCTCAAAAACGCAGTCCAGAAGAGCGGTCCCATGCATTGCAGAGCGTAGCGTGCGCACTTGAGCAGTGGAAGGCTTCTATCCCATCCGAGTTCCGCGCCTCAGCCGGCTCAAGAAGAGTAGCTCCCGGTATGCTACGCTTTCTTGGGGTATTGCACTCTACGAGTCTGGCTTGCACGACTCTTATAAACCAAGCGCATGCCTGGAACGCGGAGTGGATTGCTAGTATACGCAGGTATGGTGCACATGGCATTGAGCCACTGCTGCCACCAAAGTGGGAAGTGTTGGTAGTTGAGGCACGCGATTTGCTGGTGCTGTTTGCTGCGTTGGGGGAAATAGATCGCTGGAACTTTTGGTGAGTACTCGAGACTGCTGCATTCTTGGTCGATATTGTAATTTCCGTCTCTCTCGCTTGTATGCTGTGTATCGAATACTGTTCAACAGAGCTAACCAGCGATGGTATTGTAACAGGACAACAGGATGTTCCTATATGACAGCCATGGTGCTTTTAACAGCCAATAGCATGCACAAACCGAGACACGGAGACTTGTTCTTAGATAGCCATCTTGTGGATATTGGTTTGCAGACAATTGACAAAATGGTCAAGGAAACTGAGAGCGAAACGTTACAGTCCTTTCAGGCTACCTGTACTGAACTGCATCAGCGCACGCAACAAAGATGTGCTGAAGCAGCTATAATGGCCAACAATCTCGACTTTTCTTCGCGCGTGGTAGATACACAGCATGGAATTGAGGGAATTGACCATGATATTCACTTCTAAAGTATGCACGCAAGTGCCGTATCTATAATCTAGATCAATAGAAGACAGATGAAATTCCACAAGTACGAAAATTTTATCAACTCCCACACGAGTCTAAGATATATGTCCATCCGCGAAGTATCGCTAAAGATGTGCATGGTGGCTGAGTGAGCAAAAAGCCACGGAAGCTCTTCCAGTGCTATCAATCCGAGAGATAATCCACAGTGTCTACGATTACTAGTAAGTAATTCCACTGTAGAAATACTGGTAGCCTTACCGTCTTCCGCGGAACCTCCATATAACGTAATCGTCAGGTCCCCGCTTCGAACAAGATTTGAAATGATTCCGCTATCCTTGGCACACTCGTGGGCAACGATACGAAGTTTCAGTAGAACATGGAATCTTTGCATGTATATTTAATCCCCTCCCACCGTCGCCAACTCAACCATCTTCCCTCCGCCAGACCGATGAAAAGCATCATCAAACACTCAATCATAGTATCAATCCCACTCCCACCTATCCCTTACACTGCCCTTACGCAAACATGGCCAACTACAACGGCCCCTACCAAGGCAACGAGATGTTCAAATCCTTCACCAAAACCTGGCACCGCCACTCCTACCCCGACATCTCCCCCTCCCGCCCCGAGCTCAGCGCCGCCGGAAAAACAATCTTCATCACCGGCGGCGGCAGCGGCATCGGCAAAGCCACCGCCATCGCCTTCGCGCAAGCCCACGCCCACACCATCGCCATCTTCGGCCGCCGCATCGCAAATCTACAGATGGCCGCCGAGCAAATCCGCAACGCGAATCCCGCAGGCACAACCACTGTCATCGTCGAGAGCGTGGATATCAGCCAGCGCAACGCCGTGGACGCTGCGTTCGCGAGCGCGGTCAAGAAGGCTGGCGGGGCTAAAGTAGATGTCTTCGTCAACAACGCTGGATCCCTCAAGCCGCCGAACCCGGTGACGACGTACGGCGAAGCGCAGCTGCGCGAGAGTATCGAGGGGAATTTGGTGGGCTCGTTTAACGTTGTGCAGGCAGTGGCGCCGTTGCTGGCGCCCGGGGCGAAGATCTTGAATATTAGCTCCGGCATTGCGCATATCAATCCGTTGCCTGGGTTCTGGGTGTACGCGGCGCTCAAGCTGGCGATTGTCAAGATGTTTGATTTTTTGCAGGCTGAATATGCGGAGTTGGGGGTTTTTAGTGTGCAGCCGGGGGTGGTGGAGACGGAGCTTAATCAGGTTTCCGAGTTTCCGGGGCAGGATGATGGTGAGTTGGTTGATTTTTTATTTGCGGATATGCCCCGTGTTGATGGAGCATGCTTAGGTATGTGTTGAGATGGCTGATTGATGTGTTAGTTGACCTCCCGGCTCACTTTAACGTCTGGATTGCTTCTCCTGAAGCAGAGTTCCTCAAGGGGAAATTTGTCTGGGCTAACTGGGATGTGGGTGAATTAAAGGCTCATGCTAAGGAGATTAAAGAGTCGATGCTTTTGAGGATATGTTTGAATGGCGTGCCGATGTAGAGGGCAAGCTGAGAAGAAGATTATTGGCTTGTAGTAGATGCAAAAGGCTGGGGACTAGGAGTCATAGCCTAAATATTCTTTATTTAGAAAAGCCATAATTATTACTCGTTTGGGAAGGTACGTTAGCATATAGAGAGCTATCAATTCCACCATATAGTCGTGAGGTCGAGTCGGGAAAGTTACATTGCGGTGCGCAGTGCCACTCACAGAAAAGCATGTGTGAGCGGGGCGGTGAAGGTTGAGTAGCCTGTTGTAGCTACTGCGGAAGGCCAAATAGGAAGTGTTAGCCATTTTTGCGCAGTCTATAGGCACATTGATCCCACGCTGGTTGTGCATTGTTTCATAGAGCGAGAAAGGCTAGCAAGAACCGAAGTAGTTGACGAAAACGAGCGACTTGGCGTGCGATCGTGCATCTATTGGTTTAAACGGTCGGATGATAGCTTAAGAAGCGACAATTAAACTGGGTTTTCATGATTACCCCGCGTCGCTGTGCTCTTATCAACCAGTGGACCCGAGTAAGCCGTGCGAGATAGTGGCACAGCCGTTCAGCCGCTTTCCGTATATGTACCTACGGACTCCGGTGTAAGCCGTCCCACGCCAGCAAGGCTCGCAATGTTCTTTTCTACCCAGGAGTTCGCACCCACGTAACTCACACGCTTCCTATAAACGGGTTAAGTACGTCAAATGCCATTCACACTCACTGGCTTGGAAACATGTACGCCATCACGAGTGGGCGACAAAAGACGTTGATTGCAGCGCCGACAGTCTTTACGTTCCTAGCCATTTGTTTCACATGTCTTCGCATTCTATCAAGGAGGATTAAGAAGGCCGGCATACGCGTCGACGACTGGCTATGCATCATAGCGACAGTAAGAACCCTCAGAGCACTCGTTCATTGAAGACATCGCTGATTGCTCGATCAGTGCATGTGTACAGGGCTGCTTGGCGCAAACATCGCCATGGTAGTCGGATACGGAGGCGGAAACTCGATCAGCGAGATGAAAAGCCAGAGTGATTTCCTGATATGGTACAAGGTCAGCACACGTCTCTACTTTCACTCGCACTTGCCGTGGCTTCCCTGGAGATTCCCCCGTCACCATCAGCCAGCCGAAAATCGCTGACCGACCCAGCTCATCTTCGCGACTTACCTCGTCTGGGTCGTAAACATTGCCATCGTCCAAATGGCCATTCTCCTCTACTACCAGCGCCTCTTCTTCGTCATACAATGGTTCTCGAGGCTCTGCTACGCAGTCATGGGGCTGGTATGCGCCTGGGCCGTGGGATGCTGGGTAGCCAATTTCGCCATGTGCCATCCCACCGCGCGAATCTGGGATCCGATGGTGGCGGGGACGTGTGGAAATAGCAAAGCCATGTGCGTGAGCGCGGATTTATTACATGCGGCGCTTGATGCGGGGATATTGTGCATGCCGTTGCCAATTGTGTGGAGGATGGGCATCTCGACGGGCAAGAAATTGGGGCTGACGGTGTTGTTGTTGGCTGGCACGTTGTGAGTACTTGCTCCCTTTCGGCTAGGGAAACGTCTTTGCTAATGACTGCTAGTGCGACTGTATCGTCCATCTTGCGGATGGAGTGCTTGTTCAAGCTGACCGGGACCCATGCCCCCACTGATCTTTCCTTATTTATGTGGCTTCCACTCGTCTATTACTTTGTGGAGTTGCCCATTGCCATCTGCTGTTGCTCTGCGCCGGCACTTCCACCTCTCTTTCGCGAGGCAATGGCTAGCAAGTTTGGGCAAGCACTGAAGGCTCGTTTGAACATCTGCGGGAAAAGGGATCATGTCACTCAAAGCAAAGATCAAGGACGCACAGTTCAGGAATTGCAGATTGAGTATGGAAGTTCAAAGGCAAAATCGGAAAGTTCGGGGGGGAGTTTTGAAACGGTGGCTCACCAAGGGCGGGATGAAGCTGATGCATGAAAAGATAGACGACGAGCATATACCTAGTTGCGTCACGGTAACCCCGATGTAAATATACGTATCACAAGCACAAGCGGAAACGGCTTTGTGCACCCCATGCGCATGTCTTCATTATGCTGTCCAAAGCAACCTGATGGCTTATGGATTCAGGAATCACTTTCGCGCCATATCAAATTTATGTGGCAGTGACTTGTCCTTTTGGGATAAATGTATCCGTTTCGTGCAACTCGTATACATCCAACATGATCAATTCTTCGCTGCTTGTCTGCGCTTGTAGGGTCCGTCAAGTTATGAAGATTATCCTTCGACGAGTTCGTGTGCGAGGGGTCGATTAGCGCCTGAGGAGGTGGCTACGGAATTGCAAAGCGTGGGAATCTATCGACGGTCGACCGTTATGCGGCCGAGGGAGAGCATCAATTCGTACTGTTGACTGGGAGGGGAGGCGGCGCGGGAAGACGTGCATCTTGGCCCTCGTCGAGAGGGAGCGAGAGACGGAGCCTGTGGTCAGCAGCTTGAAGGAACCTCGAGTCGTGGCAATGAGGGCGACACCGACAGGTCGGGGCTCATGATGGTGGTATTGAGAGGTCGTGTACGGGGATGGACGAGACGCAGAGAATGTGAGAGATGTCCAAGCCCCCAAATACCGTGCTTAATCATCTGACGCACGTCTCCACCTGGCGCACGGCCGAAGCAGCTGATCAATGTACACCTTTTTTTTTGAGGCTATTGAGCTCCATATAAATCGTAGGATCGTGAGATTTTGAGGAGACGCTGAGAGTTCAATTGTAAAGCGTTGCGCAGTCTCAAATTATATCAGATACCGCTGTGGCGGCCGTACAGTGCGAGTTCTCGTAGCCTTCGGCAGGGCTACGCCCTCAACTTGAACAGCCTTTGGCGCCTCAACGCCAGCAGTTTGATCAGCTATATCGTTTGTACATGACTTTATAGGTTTTTGTTTACGCGCTTTGCCCTTTGAGGTTGCTTGCAGGTCACCTTTGAGCTGTTGATTTGCTGCCCGGGAGAGGCGCCTTTCCTCGCGCTGCAGAGCCTCATCCTGCTTCTGTTGTCGGCGGCGTTGTTTGAGCTCAGCGGCCTTCTGGCGCCTCTCAGCGAGCTGTACAGCTTTTTCCTCCTTCTCGCATTGCCTACGTTCTCGTTCCACCTCTTTTTGCTGTTGTTGTAACACTTTCTCAGCGCCCTGCTCAACCGGCTGGTTACGAGCTTGTTGAACCTTCCTCGGCGACCAAAGAACGGCCCCATCGTGATACTGATCGTCCCGTTGTAATAGCAGAGGCTTGCCACACTTACGGCGCTTCTTCTCATTGTTGAGGGCCTCCCTCAGCCGTACGTTTTCGTGTAGGATAAGGTCGTTGCGAATCGACTGTTTGTGTGCGACGAGGCGGATCTCGCTGAGCTGTGTTGAGAGCTCCCTTAACTGCGCGTCCTTGGTTTCTTGTACGAACTGCTTTAACAAGCGATTAATCGCCCTGTAATCAGAAGCTGAGAGCCTTGTTGACGTACTGTCGCTCAATGACGGGCGATCTTGATCCTCTGTACGATGCTTCTTGAGGATCGCGTTAGGATCGTGTGGCGAGATCCCTGTACACTTGAAGGCATTTAATATCGTCTCTGACCTAATCGACATCTCCCAGGCCTTGTTGAACAGACTATGAAAGTCCCTCTTGGTGATGGAGGTGAGGCCCTGGCAATCGTACGAGAAGCTCGCGAGCTCATTTGAGTACGCCGTCGCCAGAGGCTTAAACATACCAACGTCGAGAGGCTGTAGCGTATGAGTCGCATGTGGAGGAAATATCATGAGAAGGATCTTGTTATCGTCGCAATATTGTATAAAATCCATTGTTACGTGGGACCCGTGGCCGTCGACGATCAACAGGCGCCACTCGCGGCGAGCCTTGCCCTTCGTCTCGCGATCAAACACCTGTTTGAGCCACGCGAGGCCTACATCGTTGTTAGTCCATCCGTTTAGTGAGGCTGTAAAGAAGGCGCGATGGTGTTGAGGATCAAAACCCTGGAGCCACGAGTCTTGTATATTGTTGGTGGCGGCTTGATAAATCAAGCTCGGCGTGAGGGACGATCCGTCGGCGCAAATACAGGCTAGGCAGGTGATCCACTCGCGATTGCCATCCTGGAGCTGTTGCTTGAGCTCTCCGCGCTCGTACATTGCCCTGCTGAAGATCCTCTTCTGTTGTGACAGTATCCCGATCAAGAAGCCCTTTTCATCCATATTGTATATATTGTATGATTGTATATCGTATTGCTGGATCTTATCGCGTAGGAGCTCGAAATATAAGCGATATTTGAAGGCAGAATCAGCTTTGTGGCGTTGGGCGTCGATTCCTGTTGTCCACTTGATTATCAACTCCAGCTTGTGGCGATCGATAAAGCGATCAACCCAGTTCTTGCCCGGAAGTTGATGGCCAATATCCTGCGCAAATCGACGTATCATCTCCCTCGAAGGCGGCAGGCCTCGCGTACAGAGCTTCTGTACGTAATTGACGAGCTCTTGTTCAGCTGTTGGGCTGAGTAACTGCTGCTTCCTGTATTGTTCGGTCTTGGACCCCATGACCCCTCTATGACGGCGCGACAGCGTTGATCGATCAACGCCGTACTTTTTGGCAACTGCTGTATAATTGGGTTTATCTCCAAGCTTCAAGGATTGTAGGGCTTCGAGAGCTGCCTCAATAGCTGCCATATTGATCGATTTGCGTTGTTGTTGGCGATTTTGATAATATCGCTTTGTGCGTGCGCCAGGTGGAGACGTGCGTCAGATGATTAAGCACGGTAAGCTGGAATCTGATCAGATAGGTTTTCCGAGCGGGGCTGCAGCCGACGCCACAAATCCGCGAAAAAAGTGGACGACTTGCCATCTTATCGTTATGTTGTCCTCTATGTATAACGTTAGCTATTTAATTTAGTATATGATGTTACCAGCCGACGATGCTTATGAGGGATAGTGCATCGTAGTTGTGTTCACATAGATGTGCATGCAGAGTCCTGCTCTTTGCCTCCCCTTCGACTGCTAATTCCGTGAGGGCCCACAACGCTCCTTCAAAAGCAACGATACGCGAAAAGTCTCCACGACCACCCAGCCGTATGGATTCAGCGCCGCGTTCAAAGCTGCTTCGAGTGCAGAGCGCGCGATCCTCCTTGGGTTGCCGAACCTGCAAGTCCCGACACGTCAAATGCGATGAGGGCCGGCCGCAGTGCCAGAGATGCCTCAAGGCACGAATAACCTGCACGTATGGTACAGCACCCGAGCCGTCGCAGCCTGCTCGAAAATTCGTTATTTATTCTATTCCGAGGCCATTATCCGAGACTCCTGATCTCGTGTCTCCGGAAAAGCGATCGTTGTACTACTTCCGATGTCGCGCTGCGCTCCAGATGACTGAACCCTTCCGTTCGAGACTATGGGTTGACTGCGTCTTTCAATTCGCCGAGAGACACAGCTTCGTCATGTCGGCTCTTGTTGCACTAAGCATCATGCATGAGTCCTATTCACAGTCACCTGACCTTCGAGATGGTTACAGAGCCGATGCCATCCACTACTACAACAAGGCCATGAGAGAGCTTTCTAACACTACCCAATCCGAGCCATCCATCCACGCCGTTCTCGTATCTAGCATGATATTTTACTCACTCGAAAGCCTTCGTGGGAGCTTCCACCGTGCCATGCAGCACATTCAATCTGCGCTCAAGATCATGAGCCAATACCGCCGTTTCCCGTCTGCAGAGTCACACCAGCCTTCTCTACTAGACGATTCTCTCGACCGAGACTTCCTCGCTCTGCAAAATCAAATCATGGAAATCGGGACTCCAGGTAGATCGAGGGCATTTGACCCACTCCAGGGTTTCAACCCTTCCATTCCCATTCAATTCGAATCCGTCGAAGACGCTCTATACTACTTGGAAGTTGTCTTCAACGAAGTTCACTCCCTTATCGACTACTATGAAAAGCTTTACCAGTCTGGCAGTGTACCGGCTGATGTACTGTCGGCTGACATACAACCTCGCTACGAGAAGATTTTTGAACGATTCAGCCACTGGACTCATTCATTCAGTTCTCTCGACCCACCACTGAACGGAAACAGTGATAGCAGGCAAGACCACGCACTTTTATTACTCAGGATGTACCAGCTGCTCATTAAAGTCATTTTCGATAACGTCTTCATTGGAAATTGCTTCGAACAATACAACGCGGACCTTGCAACCTTTCTGACCCTGGCCGAGATATATCTCCAGACCGACAACCAAGACGCCGAGGAAGGGACTCTGCCCACCTTCTCGCTCTCGCTTGGCATCGTTCCACCGCTTTTCATGCTAGCGTACCGCTGCAATTACGCGCCTGTTCGAGACAAGAGCCTGGAACTGCTAAAGGTACACAGGAAGCGGGAAGGAGTCTGGGACAGTGCAACCGCACTGCAACTTGCGCAGCGGATTATCACGGTCAAATCCCAGCCTTTCGCGACTGAAAGTAACGCTACTATGCAAGTCGCTAACATACAATTTGTGTCGGAAACAGCTTGTCGGATTGACTTTGTTATTACCACGCCGCCGTCAGAACAATCAGGAACTTGGTTTCCGACCGAGGATTTGATAATGACGCGCAAGCATGTCGAAGTGGTACACTTGGAATCGATTCAGTTTCTAGAGTAGATATTGCGCACGTACGTCGCTACGTTCCGAATCAAACTAAACTCTGTTATTGACCAATCAGATATCTCTATTTTATCTTGTTTCTTCAATTCTTCTCGTACCAGTCTAACTCCGGCTCATTATCCGTCTCTACGCTATCCATGATCCCCGGTGGCTTCACCAATCTTGGGTGCTTTACATCTCTAACGTCCAACATACCGATTCTGTCTCCTAGCTCTGTGACTGGAACGCCTTCATCCGTATTCGTCCAAGTTCCCAGTCCCAAATTCTCGTGTGCCATTCGCTGGAGCTGCAATGTAGTTCCAACTTGCCATTCCACTCGCGCATACCTGAACTTGTGGCTCCGTCGGAGGCGCGGGATCTTAAATGCCATATTGATGAAGCTGTCGAGAAAGGTTGACAGAAGGATGAAGACTAGGCCGACGGCGAGAATAATGCAGATGTCCAGGATGCTGAAAGTGTAGTGTTCTGGACTACGAATCCTCTGCCGCTCGAGTCAGCAGGTTACACCATTTGCGCTCATCATAACTCACCTGACTCTTACAAAGCACCTTCCCGCCCCCCACCGTCGCTGCGACAGCCCTCGCCCAACTTTCCCCTCGCGCAAACGCCACAACCGTCCTTTGTGTCGCTGCCAAGCTCGCCTGGAACAGGTATTCCAATTCATGCTGCCACCAGTCCTGCTTGATATCCGCCATCTGCACTGCCCCGAGCAACGTATTCCGAGCCAACAAGCTCGGGATACCAGGGTATCCGTAGAAGAAATCCAGACTTCCTGCATCGCCAAAGGACAGGAGTGTAAAAAGAGGTAAGAGAATCGCCCGATCTTTCTCGGCCGGCCACAACTTCTCAAACTGCGTTGTAAAGTTATCAGCGTGGTAAGATGTGCATGTGTCTTCTCCATCGCGACTTCCAGGTAGACAGTAAGTCCGAATGGTAGAGCAGCCGAGCACACTGACGGGCTCGTCAGAGACGAAGACCTCTGAGACCTCTCGGTCACCAAAGACTGAGAAGTTCGCAGCTCGAGATGTACCTAGCCATGGGTCTATTGATTCGTTGAGGCTGAGAATGGATGTCTTCTCGAGGAAGATCAGCGAGAGGAGGGCGGTGGGGTTGACGAGACTGGGAATGAATGTAAAGTTTGGGCCCAGGGCTTTTTGCTGGATTGTTCTGGGAGATGCGTTAGTTATAGAAGAGGGAAGGGCAAGAACTGGAGATTTTACGTGGCTAGATAGTTTCCGCGGGCTAGATCGGAGTCTTGGAGTGGTGGTGGGTTCGCGGGCACCGCATAAATATGTGAGAGGTTCCGCTGATCTATGAAGCCACTACCGTAACTGTAGCCTACGAATTGTTGTGAAGAGCTCCCTGTGTCGTTGTAAATTTCGGTGTAACCTTCAGTCTTTAGTGGTGCACAGAAAGCTTGGTGGCGTAGGTCGAAGCGCGGTCCGTCGTTCAGACCGAGATGCTTCAAGCTGTCTAGCTTGCCTGTGTCGAATCGAATGTTTGCCGCATTGGTTTTACAAACCCCATCTCCAAAGGGACATGCAGCATTCGTGTCTTTTGTAAAAGGCAGTTTCGTTTGCGCATAGGATCGGCATTCTCGGTATTTCGTTGCGTTCTCTCTTCGGTAGCATCTCACGGCGAAGTTGATCGACTCGATTGAGCTCTGGGTCATGGCTACGACCTCTTGTGGGGCTCCCTTGAGACTAATGTCAGTGAGGAGGATCCCACCGATCGGCGGGAGAGGACCGCAATCCCTTCCCGCGATAAGGACATCGTTGCCTTCCAAGATGGAGGTGTCTATGAACTGGGAGGAAAAAACACCTGTATGAAGAGCTACCAGTCAGTCTGTCTTGCCAGCAGAACAAAATTGCGCGCACCTGCAGCGAAGAAAGCCAAATGGACGATTGCAGCCAACAAAGCGATAGGCAGGATCCTTCTCCGCGCTTTTTGGGCCCTTTTACGCCACGCATGGCTCGCGACAAGCAGCTCAACGGCTGTATCGTAAGCCATCTCGAGGTTCCGAAGAAGTGCCTGCCTTTGATGGTACAAACCATCTGTATTGAAATCTTTGGAGCAGTAAAGATGCAGGAAATATCGACAAAGGTGCCAAAACGAACTGCCAAACATGGTGATGTAAAGAGCGAGAAATGCAATGAGGATTGAGCCACCCCTGCGATTCAACGTGACTGTAGAGCCTCGTACAGCGCCCACGGATCTGTTGATCCAGAAACCCAGGTAAACGTCATCGTCCGCTGAACCTAATGACTGTGCTGGATCCATAGAAATGATTGCCAGAAGCAAAAAAGATGGGTGGATAAGTTAGAACGAGATGAAGAATGTGTGGACTCTCGTTTGAAATGCGACAATGTTAAGCTAGGCCCCTTTGCGTCCGCACTGTTTCACTCGCCCCTACGAAGACAAGCTAATTACCGACGGACGAGTGTTACGATCGGTTGTCAAGCGCTCTTTAGTTCCGAAACCAGTGCAAATAAGGACGCCACTAGAAACTGCACGGGCAGCCACGTGTCCAACTCCTGGCCTTGGTCCCATGGCCTAGCAGTAAATTCGAATACTGACTTGAGATTGTGAAAGCTACGGGGACTTGACGCATGCGTGCATCATTGCGTGTAGCGAGATATTATCAGGAGAGGGCATTGAGCCGTCCCTAGCACCAAGGCCAGTATTTGACGTGTTGAGACTTGCACCTTTATAGGATAGGATCTGCACTTAAAATAGCTCTGACGAAAGATTGGTCGTGAAGGCTTACCCTCTCTGGTCGCGTGCAAGTGCTGCGGGCATGAGATGGTTTCCAACCGGTTTGGAATTGTCAAAATTCGGTGCACTACTTATGCTCAACTATCCGAAAGAAGATGGTCCATATGTGATGGGCTTCATCATAGGACATGGCGTGAACGCTAACCCGGGTGGTGCTTGTTTCGGCACCGGAAGCTTGGTTTGATGCTAACTACTACCGTGCCCGTGCGCGTGCCGAGCCAGTTCGCGTAACGAGCCACCCAACAACATGCTCGCCACTGCAAAGATGGGGTTATTGCACCACCCATAATAGCTATTATCACAAGATCTTTTAGTGGAGTAATAAAGTAATACTTGCGATTAACTTATACTATTTATATTTACGCGGAAGCTTGATGCTGCGGCCACGAGAGTTGACTTTAGGTGGAGCCTCTGGTGCAGCTTCTGGGGACCCCGCAACAACTGCAGAGCCGCCACCACGTCTCTGTCGCTTAGGCTTTGGTAGAGGAGGACCTAAGGCTTTTCGCTTGCCCTTCTGGGTAGTTTGGGACGCCTTTTTGGTGTTTTTGG